>VMDR010024157.1:0-15186 GCA_007922815.1 Macrotus californicus | reverse complement strand
TTCCATGGTGACTAACCTGTTTAAGTTGGCATTGTGCCTCTATAGTCCAATGAAATACATACTTGGATAAGTTCTACTGCCCTGTCTGCCAAGAAAAGGAAACATTAAAATACAATCTTTATTGTTAGAACACCTGAAGAGGCCAGGAGGGACTTTAAGTTCTCACTGAAGTGCAAGAAAATGCAAAAATTAAAGAAGAATACACACTTCCATTATGTAAATTTCTTTTATCAGCAAAAGTAGAAAATCATCCATTTGCTGAATTAAAAAAACATGTTTGCCAAGCACTTTATTTCTTTTAACTTTAATTCGTGTATATTTTAAGAGAAATGAATTCATTTTTTTATTTGCTGTTCTTACTTTTAGATCCTACCAAAGTAAAGCAAATTTATTCAAGTTCATTTAATTTCTTCTTAATCTATTTCTAAAAACTCAGTTTCAGATTAAACTTTTTAGGTACAAATAAGGTGGAAAAATAGAGCCTTGTCATTAATCTGTCCCCTTATACAATGCCGGGCTGCATCAGAGATTGCTTTACATCTTTGTAACCATTTGAGTAAGTCATAGTGCCTGTCTTCAAGTCGCTAACATTGTCGTCACGGAAATAAGGGGACCCCAGCCGTGCAAATCACATTGAGAAAACAAACACATGAGAAAGAGTCTTTTCCTGATGACATGTAAGTAAAAGGGGAGCCAACATCCTTGAAGTAACCACAGGCATCCTTGGGACTCCAGTTTGGAATCTTGTCTGGTTAGCAAGCCTGTCAGCTGCTCCTAATTGCAAGGCACACGTGAAAGCAAACTAAAAACTAGGAGCCATGGCAGGCACACTGAGGGAGTGACTGGGTTGGTTTGGGGAGAATGGTACTGAGTGGCGGTGACAACTAGCACCTCTATGGGTTTCTTGCATGACAGGTTCTACTTTGTATTTTATCTGTGGAATGTTTTATCCTCACTGTAGTAAGTCATGAAGTATAGTTAGTCTCTCCCTGTTTTACCAAGACTGTGCTTTAATCATACATGTTGAGTGCAGGGGCCACACATGTAACCTCTGTGATCTGTCATCTTTCAGAATAGTGGCAGCTAATGCAGCTGATTGACAAACTGGTGCACATGCAGTGCGATGTACAGATGATGTATTACAGAATTGTGTGCTTGAAACCTACATGTGTTTATGAACCAACGTCACCCTAATGCATTTATTAAAAGAAAAACTGAACCAGCAGTGAGCACTGGTTCACATGCCATTTCCCTGAAACACATGTGCCATTGTCTTGTACGGACGTAGGAAGAAAACTCAACTTTCTCTCACTATGGTGGTTGGCTGGTACCTGATACTTTGACCATGTGAAATATATGAAGTCACAATTGAAAGTATATGACCCACAAAGGGCTGTTCTTATCAGTACAATTTAAAGCACTTGACCTGCGGTGTGAGCACACCTCATGGTGCAATTAACCACCACGCCCTTTCAACACCCATTAATGTGATTTAGTGGGCTTTGCAGTCTTTGTAGGGTGGAAGAAAAATGCAATTGATTGCAATGGAAAAGGGCATGGGAACGAGAATATGGCTGCTTCAAACAAAAAAAAACAAAAAACTCGTATACTAAAATCAGACCTAATCTTTTTGTGTACAGCAAATAACAAACGTCAAATGGCCATATTCCTATGACACAATCCAATGTCTGCTTTGATTCCTGTTGGTACAGAGAGTGTAAGGAAAAGAGAAATGCTGTGTCCAATAGAAATAGATAAAATATAGCATTGATATTAAAGATAAATCTTCCTGAATTCATAGCGTAATGATGCAAATGCTAACCTTCAGATAATAAATCTGAAGAAAAATTAAGCATTGGCAGTATTCAGTGCATTAATTAAATTATTAGAGAAACATGTTAGACTTCCTTACCTTTTATGTCATGTAAAATGTCAGGGAACAGCCCTGACTGGTGCGGCTCAGTGGATTAAGTGCTGGCCGATGGACCGAATGGTTGCCAGTTTGATTCCCAGTCAGGGCACATGGCTGGCTTGTGGGCTAGGTCCCCAGTTGGGGGTGTACAGGAGGCAGCCAGTCCATGTATCTCTTACACATCGATGCTTCTCTCCCTCTTTCTCCCTCCCTTCCCCTCTCTCTAAAAATAAATAAGATTAAAAAAACACTTCAGAAAACAGTAACATTGTATCTAGATATTTTAAAGGGAAGAGCGAATTCAGTAAGAATTTTCTGTAAGCTGTTATCTATGTGTGAGTACGGCAGGAAAATATTCTCGTAAGTAGAGGAGTCAGAAAACATACCAGTTTCATTCTTTTGCATGTGGCTACTCAGTTTTCCCAAAGACACCATCTTTACTCCGTTTTATATCAATGGCTTCTTTGTCTTATGTTAATTTACAATAAATATGTGGGTTTATTTCTGAGCTCTTTATTGTGTTCCCTTGACTGATGGTGTCTGTTTTTATGCCAATACCATACTGTTTCGATGTCTGCAGCTTTGTAATATAGTTTGAACTTTTGGTTATATCTGCGAATTAGTTTGACTTAGACAAGCAGAAGCTGCTGGAAGCTGTCCTGTTGGCAGATGGATACCCCAATAGCAAAGGAAAAGAGAGCTATAGTAGAAGTTTATTATCAATATATATGGGGATATTATCTGGAGTTATTCACTAATATGCATTTTTTTATCTAGTATTTTCTGTTATTTTAGTACCTCTCATTTGGGCTTTAGGATATGAGCTTGTGTGAGATTTACTATAGCAGAATCCAAAAATAATGGGATCAAAATTTTGGGTTTCGGGATGTTCAAAAGTCCCAAATACAAGAAGAAAAAGAATTTAGAATATATAGTCAGATATTTTCCTGTCTTCACATCAGAAAGCTTTGCTAAACTAGGTTGGGAGTGAAGGAGAGAGTCAGATAGAGTTCCAGAGGGCATTATTCGAGTGGGTCTTCCCTGTGGGATTTGAAGGGAGCTTGGAGTACAATATTGGGGAACTTGGGAGCAGAGTTGGCCTGCTATCTCAGTATTTGGTTAGCCTGGGGAAGTGGAAAGAGCCACTCTGCTAGGAAATGCAGGGAGCGTAGTTCAGAGGTCTGTGTGTCATTTTGACACAGTGGGGACATGGAGCAGCCTCGCAGCGGTCCCTTTAGTATCTTGGACAAGAATCGGAACTTCTCTGGTTATCCCCAAAGAAACCCAGAAGTGCCTGAAACATACAGGATTTAGAACAGTTGTAAGGCTGGGAGTGAAGGGCAACGGCTCTGACCTGAGAGAGGGATACTGAGGTTCAAACAACACAGTGTCCTTCTCTCAGCAAAGGTCACCGTGGGCCAACCAGCACAAAGGCCCCATAGCCACCTGGAAGAATCATGCCACCCCCCGAACATTATCTTCAGTTAGAGACACAAAGTGGCATCACTGGTTCTTTTAGGCTAGTAGCTCACGTCTGTAATTCACAACTAAAATGAATAATTCACCAATCTCAGGTAACCAGCTTGGAGCAGCACACAGTTCTGGCCGTATTTCTGATCACTCTTCAATACATTGTCTAGATTGGGTTTTCTTCATCAATGATATGTAAATATTAGAAAAAACTCATGGAAGCATTGAAGTAGACTATAGTAAACAAGTCTTAATAAAAAGAAAAATATTTTGCATAACAGGATGCTTTTACAGCATAAAAGTTTAAAAATGAATAAATGTATTAAGATATACTTAAAATATTACAGTAGGTGTATATACACCAATATACAAGTGTTATAAATTTCCCATTAAAAGTGAAATTGATAGAAATTCATATTCCCTTTGTTTGGCATAATTCTATACAAGTAAAAGGAATTTCCTTCAGATCCAATTATTCATAGTTGTGCTTATTTGACCTCTTAACTATGTCTCCATGACTGCTTTCATTTTGCATCACGGCTGCAACTACAAATGCTCGTGGAGCTCCTACTGTGTACAAACACTGTACCAGATGACAGAGAAACTCAGCACGCGGGCCGCCTGCTCTAAGGGAACGGAGTACAGTGCAACCAGGTGTAGTAGGGGACATTCTCCAGCAGCGTGACCTGTCGTTTCAGTGAAGAACCCCGGCGAGAAGGAGGGAGGCTGACAGGAGTCTTCTGGGCAAAGCATCTGCGGGGTGAGGACAGAAACGGCACAATAACAGGGAAGAGTGTGGGTCTAGTACCTGAGACAGGACAGGAGAGCGCCTGTCCGAACACAGCCAGGGGGGCGGAGTAGGTGAAGCGAGGAAAGTCACATGGGATGAAGCTCAGTTGGGGGAAGGGCTGGAGAAATGAGGAGGTGAGGGATTCATCCTAGGGGCACAGGGACCCCATTGAAAGTTTTTCAGCAGGACACTGGCATCCTCACATCTGGGTCTGTAAAAGAAAGGCCTCTCTGTTGGGAGTGGAGGGTGAGGATGATAACAGCAGACTGGTTCAGCAGCAATCAGCTCAGAAGCAGCCACAGGTGAAGGATAGAAGGTATGGCCTAGTGTGACCTTACACACACACACACACACACACACGCACACACACACACACACGCACACACACAGATACAATGAGCATAGACATACACACTTGTATTTACAGTTACTTTCAAGTTCCCACGGCGTAGTAACAAATAGCCATGTATTAACCACCATCATTTTTTTTTTAAATGGAGGTGTTTTTTGCAAGTTCATTTAACCATGTTGGCAGGAAATACCTTAAGGAACACAGTCTTTTGAAATGTGTTTGAACCTGCTCATTTAGGTTCCCAGATCAGAGAGAAGACAAAATTCGTAGTTCTAGTTAAGAGGCCAGGATGAACTGAGCCTTGTGAATGCTGGCTGAACTGTCAGCCGGGGTTTGCTCACGTTCCTGACAGAAACGGCAGGGCATTTCTTGCAAGGAAGAAGCACCATGTAGGTCACTGCATGAAAAATCCTCAGTGATGTGGAAAAAAAATCTGTCACTGTGTCAAGACCTTCGGTGTCCGGGTAGAAACATGCATATCATGAATTTACAGGCACAAGAACTGGCCACAGAATCTGCTTCGGGGCTGGGAGGGTGAGGAGACCCTGACCCGCAGCCAGAGTGGTGAGACAGCAGAGAGGTGGGGTTGCTTTGTAAGTTAGCAGGCTCTAAATCATTATCCTTTGAGATGAGCCCGGTTTGCACAAAAGAGAAGATGCAAAAGGTGAATACATTGTTGAAAAACTGCTATGCCTCCAGATAGGTCAGGGTAAGGAACAGGAAAGCAAGCAGTAATTTGGAAAAATTCGCACACAATTGTTGAATGTACTCTCTGGCCACAGAAAAATATCAGGATCATCACAGCCCAGTCTGAATTGCTAATCTCTAACTGTATTCAAGACTAAATTGAATAAAATGATAGGATGATTGTTAATGTGCATTTTCTGGCAACAGAGATGGAGGAAAAATATGGACAGCCACAGTTTCTAATAACTGAGTATTAGGAGATTTAAAATCGGAGACCTGTGGCTATCAGTGATGCATATGAAGCATCCACAGAACACCTTGTGAAGTCTGTGTGGAGACCTTTGTATTATTTTCTCCATCCGAAGGACCTTGGCAATGAGATACTATCTGATGTCTATTTTACATCAAAGAATGTACAGAATTAGTAGAATTAAAATGTATATTAGTGTTATGTATATATATTTTATTTTCTCTCAGTTGTATATCTATGAGGGGGGACCCCAAAAAATTTGGACTTTATTTTTTAAAAATTGTGTATTTATTCTTACATGTTTAAACTTCAGTCACCTTCAAAGGAGTCTCCATTTGATGCAATACAACTACTGAGACATTTTTTTCCGCTGCTTAAAACAGTTTTTGAACTCGTTGATTTTGATGCCTTTTAGTGCTTTTGCTATTTTTTGTTTCACCTCTTCCCCATCGGCAAAACGTTTCCCTTTCAGGGCTTTTTTCATCCAGGGAAACAGAAAAAAAAAGTTGCTCAGGGTAAGACTGGGTGAATGGGGAGGGTGGGACGTGAGAGTCATGTCATTTTTGGTGAAAAACTACTGGACACTCAGCGCAGTGTGGGCAGGTACGATCGTAAATCCCCCATCATGAAATGGGCAAACATGTTGAAAGAGTCTTCAGAAAAAATTCGCTGAATGTGAATGCAGCCTCTCACAACAACGCCAGCTGGTACATTGATACAGATGGGTTCCTAGAACACTCACCTGGGGGGGAGCCTGTACTACAAGAGGCCTGCCCTCCAGAAGAAAATTCCGGGTTTTTGGGCACCCCCTGGTACTACAAATAAGATTAAATATGAATATTTAGAAAGTTAACCTATACAAAGAAAAATATCACTTGAAATTAGCTTTATCCATTTTTGCACTGAGTGGGCAGTAGGCATCCCATTTTCTGAATCCTGTGTCTCCAATGCATCTTCCTGTGAGTGTGCGGAATCACACTCCAGTGGCGGCTGGATTCCTAGATCCCGTTTTTCTCCTGACCCCCAGCAGACACCATTTGATTCCTCCCCCCCTTACCTAACCTTATCCAGATCTTCGATTTCATCTCTATTTTCATTTGTAGGAACCCATTTTGACTTCAGGTTATATTTTAAGCTACTTGATTTTCTTGGTTCAAATATGTTTGCACTAAATATTTCTGTTGTAAAGGCTTCCCTTAGAGTCTGATTCCAGAATCGGTCATGTCCCCATAGTCTATGTAACATACGGAGTTCGGTTCTTCAAATCTTAGTGCTTTTGATACCAGTTCTGAAGTATGACAGCTTTAAGATCGCCGTCATCTCTTACTGTGGACAGACCTTCTGGCTGGAGGGTGTTAGATTTCACTAACTGAGACCCTGCCTCCTGCTGTTCACATGTCTTCCTGAAGCTCCACAGATTTGAATGTGTTTGGATATGACTCTTACCATTTCCTGTGACTCACTAACAAACTCTTTGATGCGTTGTGAGCGAAAGTGAGAGTGTGGTCCCCCGGACAAACCACAGGAAAATCAGCCCATGGTACTAACTTTGTACTCCACACGGTGACGAAGAGGGCAGCATGGTTCGTGTGGTGTGATCACAACATGATGGGGCTGCCGTCAATCAGTCCCCAAGGACCTGGAGCAAATGTCCTGGTTGGAATGTATTGATAGGGCTTGCTTGACTTCTAGGGGTTGTGTTTTAAAGTGCTGAGATTTGGGCGTTTATTTCCGCAGCACAACTTTCCAAATGTACATGGAAAAGGATCTTAAATGTTTTCAGCACACATATGCACACGCCAACACAACGAAGGGGTGGGCAGACTTTGGGAAGTGATGGATATGCATGTGGTCTTGGTGGTAGCAATGGACTCGGGGATGATGTGCATCCCCAGACTGAGTTACATTTGCATACATGTACAATGAACCGCTTTTTATACATCATCCCTCAAAGTGCTTTCAGAAACGGGAAAGGTCTGTGGAGTCTCTAGATTTTAGGGTTGTTGAAGGAAAATACGGAAGGAGGAGCAGGATCTTGATAAGTGAACTAAGAGAGGAAGGTGTATTCCAGACAGAAAAAAAAGGAACAATAAGACAGTTACAGGGAGAAAACAGCTTATGTTAAGAGGCAGCAATTATTTTAGAATTATTCTCTCTCTGCTGCCCCGTTTCATCGAACATCTCTACCGTGGCATTTTCCGTGGTTCCTGTCCCTTGAATTAGTGTTTATTTATCACTCCCTTCCTAAGGTATGGACTCCTTGTTAGCAAAAACATTTCTTAGTTTGCTTTCGATATTATCTAGTATACCATCTTGTGAGAAATAGCTCCGCAATAAACACTGCCAAATTTCAGTGACCTAGAATGAAAGGATTTACTGATTTTTTTTTTCTTGAATGTTTCATTTCCTTTTTAAAGCATCCGCATTCACTGACACACTCCCAGGAAAAAATCTGGCTCTGAGAAAGGCACAGGGACTGCTGGGCACCTTGTGTAAACAAAGGGACTTCAGGTCCTGGTATTCTAACAAGGCACCTTTGAATCTCTGAGCACTTATAAACATTAGTTAAAAATATCCCTGGATAAAGTCCTTAAAAATGCTTATAACATTAACAGCTCTCTGTGATACGCATAAATACACACATTAGTAAAATGTCACAGGTAGAGTCCTTAAAAATGCCTGAAGCGTAAGTAACAGTTCACACAGCAGGATGCATAAATACACACATTAGGAGCATATCACAGGTTACAACTGTTAAAAAACTGCTTATAACGTTAACAGGTATCACTGGGAAGCACACGCAATAAAATAAAAGAATTACCTAATCTACAAGAGCGTGCCTGCACAAGATCTCGGCTTTGCCACAATAATGTTGCAATTTACAGCAACAGACATAGTCAAAGAATTTGGTGGTGCCAGCTTCTCTTCAACTAAACTAGCTGTTACCTGAAATCAATAAACAGAGACAGTTGCTACAAAATTGTTGAACCCTGGAATATGCCTTTTTCTTTGCTTTCATACTCCATATTTAATGAATCCCTTAAATGGTTTTGAAGGAGGTAAATTTATTTTCTATTAAAAAAAAATCTCCCCTCTTTTTTCTCTGAAGCTCTTGTACAGAATGGGGATGCATATGTGTGTAAATACCATCTTTATTTGCACTTCCAAAGGGCTTCCTGATGATTCTATTTATCCAGGACCTATGTGAGTTGGCCAAACAGGAACTGAAACTCACCAGATCTTGCATGGATGTACATAGAGGCTTTAAAACTTGAAATACACTCCAGGAAATTGACATTTGGACTTCCTTCAGGGCTCTAGAACTAGCTCTCAAATTCCAAGGACAGCTATAGTGCAAGCTGTGGCTCTTCTGGTTAGGACAGGCCTTGTCTGTGCTGACCTCCAGGCAAGAATTCCTCACTTCTTCGTTTCCTGTGCTACTTAGTTTGCATTTCTTTTAATATGGGGGGGGGGGCGGTGTTTTCTTCTATTACTCTTTGTAATTCAAATATTCCTGTGGCATTTGTTCATTATCCATTACAGTTTAGGTTAAGTTGTGATAAGATCATGCCTCTGCAGGACAAGAGGGACCAGCACACTGAGAGGTAGATTGGTGAAGAGTATCGAGAATACCGGGCTAGAGTGGGGAGACAACTGAGGTTTTTTTTTTTTTTTTTTTTTTTTTTTTTACAACTGAGGTTTTAACTGAGTGATAGATCGGTTGGAAACCAGGTGGCTTGTTATAAGGAAAAAGGCTTTGTGATAAAAAGCCTCTACAGAGGCAATGGGAAAACTCAGGCGAGAAGTCCTGTTAGCCCTCCCTGGTGGCTTTACCTTGTCAACAAATAATGTCACACGGGGGGACCTTGGCAGTGAGAAAGTGGCAGTCTTAGCGGCCTACGATTTGGTCTTGTCTCTGACCAAGGGACCTCCAGTATTTCACGCTCAGGTTAACGGTGCTGTGTTCTGACTCCCCCAGAAGATAAACCTGATCACAGGATGCTGCTGTGCTCTGAATATTTGCTCCCATTCCCACCCCCATCAGTTCACATCTTTTTTTTAAATATTTTATTACTTTATTGTTGTTCAATTACAGTTGTCTGCATTTTCCTCCCATCACTCCCCGCCACCCCACCTCCCTCCTTGGACCCAACTTTTGTAGTGGGGTCTTTAGGAAGTGGTCAGCTCTGCCCTGAGGAACGGGCTTCATGCCCTTTCCAAGTGGAGAGGGACAAAGCTCTGTTGTCCCTCCCTCTGTGTGAGGACACAGGAGAATGATGGCTTATGAACCAGGAGGCGGGCTCTCACCAGGCGCCAAATCTGCTGTCATCTTGATCTGGGGCTTTCCAGAACTGCGAGAAATGCTTGTGTGGTGTAGAGGCCGCCCCATTTACGGCACTTTGTTACAGTAGCCTGCATGGGTGAGATGCGTACCGTCAGGAATTTCTGATGAGTGCACACTGCTTCCAGGAAAAACAAAACTCAGAATGACAAACTGAGCCCTTCACGATTAGTCTTGTATTGTTGGATCTACCTCTAATATCTGCTTCCATCTACCAGCCACTCAACAATTTTACATCCCCTACACACGTGTGTTTTTAAGACCTTCCTTTTGCATGTGCACATTCTCTGGCCTGGAGTGTGCTGTTTTCAACAGGTGTCCTGCTTATTCTTCAAGACATCTGAGGTTTTCCTCTTCAGCCTTCTTGGGCAGCCAGATAGTTTTAATTTCCCGGAAGATGCTGCGATTTTGTGTTCAGGTGCTTCCAGAAGCAGTTCAACTCACAGGTCCTGCAGGGAAGAGACTTTTCTCCAGTAGAAGCCCCAATCTGCCACAGCTGAATAAGATAACGAAGGAATGAATACGCTTGTGATCATGTCAGATAAGCTTGTTGCACATTTAAGAACATCTTTCCTCTTTGTAATATGAATATAACAGGTTCAATGGAAATACTCCTTCATTTCGTTTTTCTGTAGTGAAGTTGGGCCCTAATTCTTCTGTGGGTTCACTTCAAAATTACACAAGTGCTGTTAAACATAAGTGGGGCTGAAAGACACCCAAAAGTATGAAATGATTTAATAATCACAATGCTTTTCTGGGCTTTCTGACAAAGGTCAAGATTTTTGGAGTGACATTTTTTTTCAGCTCTCTTTTTAGATGTTACCAAGCCAAGCACAAAATGGCCACTTTTTTCTCCACTTTCTCAGGGTCTGCACACAGTGTGACAGCCTTTCCTACCACGTGGGCATGGCTGAAATGTTAGTGTTTGTCTGCATGGAAGAAAATGAGGGTAGCGCTTTTAATTACATCTTGGTTAAATTTTTTTCGGAGAAACTTCCAGTGTGGGCTTGGCCTTCTACCCTTCACCCAGCATTCGAGGAGAAATAAATAATTAAACGGATTACCAATGCATTTAAAGTCTGACCTTTTAAAGACAATTCAAAGTAGCATATTTTACACAGGTAAACTAGAGATAGCCAAGAACATGCCACCTAGAAGTTCACTTGTTTTTTACCGCTACGGTGTAGGCTAACTTCCTTTTGACCCCTAATATGTAACATTTTTCTATCTTAAAACTCCCGATCAGATCAGACTCTTGTACAATATAATGAGTTTTCTGTTTCGTCTTCACACCAGTGCCACTGCTGCCTTCTTTGTTAAAGGCAGTCGTTCTAAACTCTTGACATTATGTTGTAAGGCAGCCTATTGTAAACCACTGAATTCCATGAACAAATCCAGGGGAAAAGGGGTGAGAAGGACAGTTCTTGTAATTAACAAGTTGTTTTTCTACCACAAATTAATGGAACCGCCTTGAAAGCAAATTTAAATTAACAGCTCTGAGCAGGTGAGCTATCAAATGATTAGATGCAGAAAGGAAAAGAAAGAAATAGTGGGACACAGAGTAAGGAATGAGTATCGTCCTCAAAGGGAGAGTCTATGTATGTCTATCGCTCCCAGCGAAGTTCTTCCAGGCACTAAAATGTTTCACTTGCACAGCAAACAAAGGACAGGCCCTAAAGAGAGAAAGAGGAAATTTGAAAACATCCAAACCTTATCTGTTCTTATTCCATGCTTTGCCAGGTGCTGTGGCATATTTCATCTATGAGTCTCAGGTGTTTTCCGTTTTTTGTTTTTTCCACTCCCCCCTGCCCTCCGTAGTGGGTCACTTCTATGCAGAAAGTTTCCAAAGAGAAATCTCACAATTACAGGTTAGCAACATCAGTGCCTCCCAGTTCTGAATACCCTCTCGGTTCCTCTTCATTCAATTGATTTGATCTGCCTTCAGGATTTTTGTTCATTGAAATTGATCCCCAATTAACCACAAAACAATATCCGCTTCATTAACTATAAAGATATCAAAATATCTCAGAATACGTGTGTATCCCAACAGCTGATTGATTCTCGCATTCACCAGTAACTGTTAAGGAATGTCTAATATGTTTCAGAAACAGGTAAGTTCCACAGGCTCTTGTGCTGTTGACTGTGTAGTTCAGGGTTGCTACGTAACAAGACAAGCACACACAGAGCATCATTACGGCCCCAGGCCAGCGCTGTGAAGGCAGAGACAGGGCTGTACGAGCACATCCATCGCCGGGAAAACCCCGGAGTTAGGGATGGTTTCCCTGAGGAAGGAAAACTCAAATGAAACCTCACCGCAGGAAGGGGTGTGGTCGGCCGCATATCCTCAAGGAAGCCCGGGAACAAATGAGGAAGTGTGACAAAGTGAGAGATGACCAGGAGGTTCAAGGGGTCCAGTTCGAGATGGGCAGACAGGGCTGCAGTGGCCAGGTCTGAGACACCTTGTGAGGCCGGCTGTGGGAACCCTTCTGGCACAAAGCCACGCCGTGGAGTTTCAAGCTCGGAGTGGATGAAGGAAGGGAATGTCATGGCTGTGTTTGCCCTTTGAAAAGTTAACTCTCACCAAAATCCCCTGATACTTAAATCGATAAATACAAGAATTCCAAGTTTCACCACATGAGAACAGTTTTATTTCTGATAGCATAGGAATGGTTTTACTACATCTTTTAATACTCACTGGGTTCCCCTACTGAACTTTATTTGCTGGGTCATTTTTGAAGTGTATTGCTCAACATACCATGCTGCATATAAATAGCTAATTTGAGTAATTTGAGCAGATTATGTTCCCTAGCTGTGGAAGAAATCATGATGATCTGCTGTAAAAGATAATTTTTTAACCTAAAATTACTCCTTTATTATACAGAATAACCAATCTCCCAAGAAGTGTGTGAGGCACTTAGACATCACCGTCTTAGGGTTTCCATAGTTCCACTTTTCTGGGAAGACAGGACCACGTGATTTCCCTGTAGTTCCTTTTTGTTCTGCTCCCCTCCTCTGTTGGCTTGGTCATTCTGTCTGTGGTGTGTCCGTGAGCAGTTTTCCGAGCCTGTCCTTGTTCCTTATGAATTTTCCCACTCAGAAGGGCTCCGTGTGTCTTGGGTACCTTCCCGAAACACCTGCACCTTCTTTCCCAGCCTTTTGGAGTAGCTCATGGGGGAGGGCTCCAACACCATGGCACATACTGTATTTGGAAAAATAATGTTTAAGAAAGTGATATTCTTGTTAGAAAAATAAGTAGTAGGACACCTTCTCTTTATGTTTACACTCCTCTCCATAGCTGTTTGGGTTTGCAACCGCTGTTGTAGCTGGTCTACCTTCCTCTATCTCTGGAATAACCCATGTCCTTTTTAAGCAACCATAAGTAAAAAAGCCATAAATTGGGTTTTATCGCCACCTAATCTTACCATGGTTCTTTCATTTGTATATTTTAATCACAGACCCAACACTATATTCTATGTATTATTCACTTAGTAGATTAATAAATCAATTATTGATCACTAACGATTAATTGTTAATCAGCCCTGTGCAAAGTGCTGGGGTTACAAAAGAGGAAACGTCATGGCCCCTGCCTCCAGAGACCTGCCTGTGCTGAAGGGGAGAATCACGTTCGAAAGACAATTACTTACTGGAGTCAAATGCCGCATGCCACCAGAGTAGGGAGATAAAACCGATTTGGGAGGCTATTCGTCATAAAATGAATTTATTTTTTGCCAGGTTAGACAGAACACTGCCCATCTTTAAATATTCCCAGGGATACTCTGACCCTGATCTGATCACAGTTTGTGCCAGATAACGGCTTACGTTTTCTCAAGCTCACCCAGGTTCATTGCAATCTTGACCACTCTACTGTGCTTTAAAACCTTCTCCTGGCAGAGGACTTCCCTCCGCGCACCCCATGTTCTGAAAATACCCCGTGGCTGACTCTTCTCTGTGGTGCCCCATCCTGAGAATCCTGGACATGGTGCCTCCTCGCTGGGCAGATTCTGTACAGTTACGCCGCGAATTAAAATTAATGTAACAAACGAGAGGATTCTTTTGACTCTTTGGTTTTAACTCTCACATCACTTAAAGCCTGATTAAGCATCCTTATCAAAATACATACTGATAGGACAGCTGTCCTCTTCTTTTGTTTCCCCAAACCTGGCAAGTATTTTACGTGCAGTAAAGAAGCCGAAGGGCCATCAGAGTTGTGTAGAGCCATCTGCTCCCGAAATGAGTTTCATACGGGGGATTTACTCCTCAGTAATGCGCACCGATTTAGGATCCTGGGAACGCATGTGTGTTTGCAGTCTGTGGTTCGGTTCCCTGTGCACATCTCATTCCACTCTGTCACCGTATATCAAGTGCATGAGCACCATTTTCCAAATGGCAAAGACAACGGTAGCAGCCTGGGACTTAACACGCAATGATGAATCATATCACGGCACTCAGCCTGTCTCAGGAAGCACTAGGAGCTCTCCAGGCCTGCTAAGAAGCATATGGGGAGACATGGCATGTGATCCCATTTAGACAAGCACAACTTAAAGTTTTAATGTAGTTAAGAGCAGGTGGGAATTCTGTACATAATGAGCCCGACTAGACTTCGTCAACATCTCAGTTGGCCTGGAGTCTCATTTTACCATTTCTTCTTGTTCCTCAGCCTCTTGGACTGTAGGAGAACCCATTAACCGGATTTTATTCCGCCATGTGTTCCTACAGGCACCTTTGACCTGCTTTCTCACAAAATACATGTAATTCATGTGTGAAGTTGAATATGTGTGTGAGAACCAAGTGTGTATTAGGATAAACAAGCGTACATTTATTTTAACAGGAGGCAACGAACGAGGAAAAGACACCTCTACCTGTCCCTCCGGTCAATGTCTATTTTTACCTGGTCTCCTGGGTGGTTTCAAGTGATCTATAAATAGTCCATAAAATGACGAGGAAATCACCTCCCTTTGATCCCTGTCTCTCCCAACATCGAAAACATTGCAGCTTTTCCTCACTAGCTGGAGAGCGTGACCCGTTTTTATGTCTTCTGACCCAAACAACGAGCAACATTTCTGGTTCACTGACAGAATTGCATTTTGCAAGACTGTCTAAGCAGACCAGGATGGGATGGAATCTTCATTCCCAGGAGTTTAGTAGAACAACCACCAACACCCACAAATTAGTAGGATCCAACGGAACATCCAGGGAGGGGCAACAGAAGGTTTACAGTTGTTCATATGGAAAATAATGCAATTATTAATAAATAGTAATATATATTATATAAATATTTATAAGATATAAATTCTCATGTACTCACAACTGTAAACCATTTGCCCAATCCTGTATTTAAAATTTTTGAGAACAAAAAAATACATTGCTTTATGTAGCAGAAAAA
>VMDR010024156.1:0-15179 GCA_007922815.1 Macrotus californicus | reverse complement strand
ATACTATTTGCACTGCTCCCCCAAAAAGAGAAAATAAATATTTTGATGTAAAGTTAATAAAAACAAATCTCAGCAAATATCAAAGGTTAGGTGCAAAGGTGAAATGAGTAATATATGTGTAAGTTGTTGGTAAGTAAAAGGGGAAATATTATAATTTACTACACAAATTGTAAAGCATATTACATCCACGCTTTCCTTATCTAAGGAACATGGTACCTTTCACCCTGCTGCAGCTGATTCTCTGGGAAGATATTCATTCAACAGTGTCACTCAGGATAGCCTCCTAGGCTGCCCTGATAAATTAACTAAAATATAGAGATTAAGTAAATTAGGCTCTACTGCCCAAATTGATTATGACAGCATGTTGTAATTTCTCTTTACGCATTTTGGATATCAAGAATTACACTTGTATCAAGGCATAAAATAGAGTGTTATCTGCTCTGAGCAAAAATTAGAACTCTATTTATAAAACTGACATATGACTGAGAATGCTAACCTTGGTGTCTAAATTAAGTCATCTCTAAAATACAAGGGTGGGTGAAATGAGGATTTATATTTTTAAAACATTCATTTTTGTGTTTTAATAAGCATTTAATAAAAATCATAAGTTTGTTTTCTAATTAAGGTTTAGATAATTTAGCAGGCACTTAAAACAACTCTGAAATGGAGAAACCGAGTCAATTATATATTGTTTTTAGTTTGATAAATATTCACTAAACATAAAATGTTTTATAAATATATCCTACAGGTACCTAACAATGCAAAAATTAGACATTCCAAGTGGTTGTCTTCACAGAGACAGGTCTACCAAACTATAAATTATGTTAATAAAAAATATGTAAATAGCTAATAAATATATGTTTGCAATAAAAATACATATGCTGAACACAGGCCACCATGACTAATGGGGAGAATAACATTTATTAAAAGACAAACGCCTTTCAATTATTTAACAAACAGAGAATAAGGACAAACATACTTGTCAACCATCCTGTACTATATCATGTCACCCCAGTTAGTCCATGGTCTATGCATCACCAAGGACACCACCAGGTTACTGACATAATGACTTAAAAATAAATTCTGGTTATGAAAGACCACAGAGAGGAAGTAAATATGATTCTCTCATTTCAAGGTCAAAAAATCTCTGTTAAAAGAGTTACTAGTGACTATTTATTCCAATCTTCATTCTGTATAGAGAAGGAAAATTACCACAATCAGAGATCAATTGAGCAAATCACCAGGGAAGTCAGAACTTGAACCCAGGTTTCCCGATTCCCAGATTGGTGTTCTTTAGTGGAAACCCAGAGAAACATCTCTGGGAGATAAAGGCATTGAATCCTTTCATTTCTTCTTCCATTAGTGTATTTCTTAAACATAAGAGGTAAAAGAAACCCCTGAGAATGGGCTTCACTAACAAAAAGACTGAAAGAAATGAATACATAAGCTACCAGAAAACATTTGCAGAATTAGCAGCATTATTCACAATAGACAAAAAGTGGAAACAACTCAAATGTTCACCAATTGATGAATACAGACAAAATGTGGTATGTCATACAATGGAGTACTATTAGTCAATAAAAAGGGACAAGGTACTAGTATACATTACAATAATGATACACTTTGGAAACATCATGCTAAGGTAAAGAAGCTGGTCGTGAAGATCATATATTATATGATTCCATTTATATGAAATACAGAGTGACAGAAAGATTAGTGGTCGCAGGAGCCGAAATAAGTGGGGAACGAGAGGGGCTATAAATGGGTACAGGAATTTTTATGGGAGTGATAAAAATCTCTAACATCAGATAGTGGTAATAGTGCTAAACTCTGTAAATATACTCACTTGTACACTTTAAGAGGATACATTTTAAAAGTGGGAGATGGGATAAAAAAGAATGAAAAATATCATTTGTGACAGTACAGATGGACCTAGTGGGTATCATGCTAACCGAAATAAGTCAAAGAAACACACCGTATGATTTCCTTATATGTGGAATCTAAAGAACAAAATAAATGAACAAACAAAACTGAAACACACTCATCTACAGATACAGAGAACAGACTGATGGTTGCCAGAGGGGAGGGGTGCTGGGGGGAGTGTGGAGGGGACCTTGGTAGATGGGGGCCAAGGGGGGAAATTGGGACAACGTAATAGCATAAACAATAAAACATAATTTTAAAAAGAAAACCATAAGCTAAAACATTAAAAAAATGTAGAGCTAAGACTAAATGAGTCCTATAAAGAAAAGTATGTAATAGCTATTTAATCTGACAATGTAGATATAGTATAACTGTAAAACACAGGGAGCAAGCATATGCAAAAATTTTATAAACTGTTTTTGGTAATCATGTTGTCTGGTTATTATGCTAATGGTATCCCTAGAAGATTTTGCATGTAATATGGGATAAAACAAACTATTAAATGTTATTCTAATACTCTGTTACTAGGAGGTAGGATTCCCAGAGCAGGATAAAGGAGATAAAGATATAAAATAAAAAAGGTTAAGTAATTACCCTCAAGCCCTTGAGTCTGAACAGGAAGTATCAGCATGAACTCATTAAGACATTCAATCTTAAAAAAAATACAAACACAAATCTACACACACATTTACTAGCTCTACTAACCGAAAAGACCTAGAGACAGTGACCAGCTTAGTAGCAACAAGCATGGCTAAAAACTCAAATTATGGCTTTGAAATACCATTTACTACCTAAAAATCCAGGAAAAAATGTACAAGATGAGCGTATCTTATCATAACAGTTAGCAAGAAGCTATCAAAGACTACTAGGGTTGTGTCAGAAAGACTGGAAAGCAATTTGAAGATTTCACCAAAGTTGAAAAAAATATCCAGAGTGGATTGAAACACACACACAATAAGTTTAAATCTATTAAGTTCATAATGATATATATTTAAGAAAAATATCAGTCACCTTTGGTGGATGACGGCTTGCTAAGGTTTTATTTTATAAACTAGAAAATAACGGGAAAGAATAAATGTTTTATTCTGAATTTCCTAATGAAACTGTGCCACTGGGTGACCAGAGAATAAGGGAAAGTTTCTCTTCATACAGTATTGTGACAAGTTAAACGAAAGGAATGTCAGGACTGGCATGGCCCAGTTCTGTAACACAGCCGCCTGCCCGCCTCCCGTTTGACTTTTCGAGGCTTCAGTTATCCGTGGTCCTAAAATGTTAGATGGCAAATTCCAGAAATAACATTAAACGGAAAATTCCAGAAATAAAGAATTTATAAGTTTTAAGATAAATGCTGCTCTGAGCAGCATGATGAAATCTCTCACCATCCTGCTCTGTCCCACCTGGGACACGAACCATCCCTTTGTCCAGTGTACCCATGGAGTATACGCTACCCACTTGTTATTTACTTAGGAGTCTTGGTTATCAGATCAGTTATCAGAGAGAGACCACATTCACATATCTTTTATTAAAGTAGATTGTTATAATTATTCTGTTTTATTATTTATTGTTGTTAATCTCTTACTGTGCCTAATTTATAAATTAAACTTAATCGTTGGTATGTATGTACAGGAAAAAACATACAGTAGTGCATATATAGCGTTTGGTAATATCCACGGTTTCAGCCATCCACTGTGGGCCTTGAACCATATCCTGCAGATAAGAAGGGACTACACTGTACCTCATAAAGTAGAACTATAGGTATGAAGCATCAAGGACTGCAAACATCACAAAAAACAGGCAATCCCATTTTATGTACCTTTAGCTGAAGCAGCACCCTATGAAGCAGTCTTGCCAAAAATAACAAAACTGAATCTAATTAAGCATCTAAATCCAACTACCAATTTTTAGGAAACACATACAGAGGAACCTCCTAAATGACACCATGGACACCAGTTTGTGAGAATATCTGCAGGACAAATGATCTGGTGATTTCTTCAAACAATGAGGGGGAGCTAAAGAGTTAAGACATTTAGTTAAGAGAAACTTAAAAAGACACATATCAGAAGGGATGAAACTAGAGTTTTAATTTTATTTCTTGGATGGTAAAAATCACAGAGAGAAAGAAAGAAGTGACTGCCGTAAAAATTCAGAAGGAGGTCTGCTCTTGAGAGAGGAGGCTGAGAGGGGACTCTGTTGGGAAGCAGACAGTGGAGAGTTTGAGGTAGCAAGTCCGGTCTCTTGATGTGGATGGTGGTTACCAGGGGGCTGTCTGATTAGAGTTGGTTAAGCTCTCTATGTGTTATATGGTGTTCTGATTTTGTGTTATATTTTAAAATAGAGAAGTTTAGAAAACAGATTTCTAAATTATAAATCCTTTTACAATCCCTAAAATGTATGAAAGACCAAGTCAAAAAGTTCTACAGTCTCAAGATGGGGAAGAAATGCTTGAGCAAGGTCACTGACGTGTAAGTTGAGGGGACAACTAGAGAGGGCATGAAGAGCTGCAGTTTTGTTACGGTAACAAACGTGCCCTCTAATGACAGCAGCACTTCGTCCGAACGCAGTCAGTATTTAGGAAAGTCCAGGCACAAATTTCAGAGAGGAGAAAATTTTGATCTAAGAATTTCTTTCTTTTTAAAGATTTTATTTATTTTTAAATAAAGGAGAAATAAAGGGGAAGGAGAAAGAGAGGGAGAGAAACATCAGTGTGTGGTTGCCTCTCATGCACACCCAACTGGGGGCCTGGCCCACAAGCCAGGCATGTGCCCTGACTGGGAATCGAACCAGTGACCCTTTGGCTTGCAGGTCGGTGCCCAATCCACTGAGCTACGCCAGCCAGGGTAAATGATCTAAGACTTTCTGAGCAAAGAAAATTGATAGAGGTAGTCAAGATTTAAAGAGGAAAAAAAGATTTTGGAAAACCATAAAAGCTTTATCAAGCCTGTAATATAAATATAAATAAATTTTATTCAATTTTCATTCCAAAAATACCATGAAATGGTTTACCAGGAATCTGTGTGTTTGGAGGGAGCCCTAACAACAGTCTCCATGCTCTCTCCTTACCCATTCTCCCAATTTTACATGACAAAGGCTTAGGAGGGGAGCAACTCCTATCATTTTAACTCTACCTAAAAACTATTTGGCAGAGGCTAGCTTTGACTACAATAATAACAGAAGAGGGGCTAGAAAGGGGGTGGGAAGGAGTGAGGGGGACTGGAAGGAAACAATACAATGACTGTATCTTGTAAATAATACAGATTCAATAAGTTCTTCTGGATAATGACAAAATTCTTGGGTTCTCCATTTTCAAAAAGTCTGATATCAAACAGATTTTCAACTCTTATCAATAAAGCTTCTTATGAACACTGTTCATCCGACCCTGAATATCTCAAAATATAAAGAATTAAAGCAGCAATAGGCAATTATCACTAACTCCTCCTTAGTTGTCTCTCCTTCTAAATACAAGTATGTTTCTACGTTTTACTTTGTCCTGATCTCTGCACTCATTTTTTCTAACTACTGTATTTTGCCATGGATGATGTGCACCCATGTTTTGTGCGTGGTATGCACGGGACTATTATATCCATGGTATGTAACTCATGTATACCCATGTAAAATGTGCGTCATTTTCCCTCAAAAATATGAGCAAAAACGTGTGCATTATACCCAGCAAAATACAGTAGTCTTCTTTGCCTTCCCACGACTCGGTGAGGTCTCCATGCTGTTTGCCTCCACTTCAGTGAGTTCCCAACAACTGGGAATAAATATCTCTTCGTCAGAGCAGTTTAAGAGGTCATTTCTATGAAGCCTTAAAAACACATAATTGATTTTTTTTCCCTCAAAGAGAAGGATGAGATGAAGAAAATAAAAAACCCCCCCAAGAAGAAAATGCAAAGGGGGATGCGCCCAGCCTTTCATGAGTTAATGGCATGATTTGGTTCATTCAACAAATGTTCAACGTGTCTCTTTGTGCCAGACAGCACAGTTCTGACTTCTCTCCCACCTTCACACTCCAGCTAACTGCAATTGAAGTCAAAGTGACCATATTTGTCATTGTTAAAGGAACTACTATTTTCTTCCTCATCCCATAATCCTGGGAGCCCTTAATATAAGTACTTCAGCTTTCCAGAATATGTTACAGGCTCATCATTAGAATGGGACAATTGATTCATGGGACGATTTACTATCTAATCCATGTTTCTTTATACAGGTTTAATGTGCCAAAGGTACCTATGAACACATGGTGTCTGAATCCTGTCTGCCTTACATCTTACGAGAACAGAGAATCCCACAGTCTAATGTAGACACTTCTCCCTTTCAAAGTCTAGATATGAGGAGAAACTAGAAAATCCAATTTGGTATTCTCCAATTCAGCTTTAAGCTAACTCAGTAATTAAGCTAGCATTTTAAACCCTATCACACACCTATGTACATTTTTCAGCTAATTCAGAACTTGCGGTGTAAAATGATCATCCCCAAGCCACAATACCAACCAGAAAATACGATAGTCTGGATTAAGTTAAATAAGTAAGAGATTAAACAAAATAAAATAAAATAAAACAGAACAAAAACAAACATACAAACTTCTCTCCCTCTACTAAATCAAATAGACAGCTAGAGTACTAGGAATTAGGAGAATCTTTAAGTAAAAATTTCACAATTACTTAAACCTACCTGATCCCAAAACACATTATGAAACAGCTCACAGAGGCATACAACAAATTAAATATATGTACACTAAAATCCTCTACTTTTTACTGTCGTATAGGAATCTCTTGCTGTTTTAGACACCACAATCCTTTCATGCCCGTCTGTTTTCACCCTGCTGCATGTAGAAGTACTAAAAAAACAAAACAAAAAAAGGCTAAGGTCCTCAAGTAATTTCTATAAGGATACTTTCTATAATGATCCTTAATAAGTCACCTTATTCTCCATCAAAAGAACTTATTGCTGACAGTGGAACCAACAGACACCTGTACTGGAGGTCTATGATCAGCTTCTGATCTTCAAAACACAAATATTCACACACTCTAATTTTCTATTCGACTATTCTCTTTCCTTCAGATTCCATTATCTAAAACTATTTCCTTGAATTGTACTTAATCCACCAAATCACTGCTAAAACTTTTCATCAATAAACTTGCTAAAATAATCTATTTTATATTTTTGTAGCCACATTAACAAAATCTTTTTTCAACAAAGCAAATCTCAAACCTCCTTTTTCCAAATAATGTCTTTCAGTGCTTTAACCTCTTCATATAACTTTGCTATTGACCGAGATCTAAAGCTATCAGGAAATCTACACGCCCTGGACAGGAGAAATCGTTTTTCTCATCGCCTATATTTGTTCCGTCCCATTTCCTCTGAGTCTCCTGTTCTTACTGTTGCTGGTCTGTCTGATCCCATGTTCTTTCTCTCAATTCTCCCCTTCTAGAGGCTCATGCATCCAGTCTCCTGGAATCAATGTGATAGCTCTGATGTCCAACCTTCATGTAGCTTTTCAACTGTCAGTTTTTATAAAAGCTACCACTCCATAAATATTCCAAACATTATCACTTAACCACAATAACTTGTTACTTAACATCAACAGAGTTTTAATGTGAAAGGCATTCCCATTTCATCCTACAGAAAGGTAAATCCAAAAAATCAAAGTCAGAAGAAAAAACATTACATACAAAATGTCTGTCATTTGGCTCATTTTAAAGCATTTATTAGTTCATCTAACATGATGTTAAAACAATGAACTTCAGTTTTAGGTTAGTAAGAAAAAGATAAATTCTCCAAATGCTTTGTATCATTTATTCCTTTCAGAATAGCATCCCAATACATACCTCTGAAGAAAATGAGTTTCTTCTGGATTTATCCAAGTAACAGAGAATGATTCAACATTATTTTATGATTATTTTAAAAAGACTAAAATGTGCCCTACAGACACCAATGACTCAGTATGCCTAAAGGTATGAGTTAACTCAACTGATCACTTACTGAAATTTAAAACTTAGTTAAGAGGCTGTAGTTACCTCTTTTTGTAGATGAAGTTTGAAGCAACTGTTTGGCTTTGAGGGAAGTACGAGGCAAATTTTTCAGCCTTTGCGAAGCTGTTGAAAAATAAGCAACTGTAATATTTGCCTGGAAGAACAAGATAAAGGCTATAGCTTCTGTACACTTGAATATTTTAATACAAACCTGAAAATTTGTTAAGAAACAAACTATAAGGTGAAAATAGAATCGTAGAAGCAGAGTGGTGCTTAGTGCATTAAGTTGGAAAGGAAAGGGGATGAAAATCTTAGTACAAAGTGTGCATACTTTCAGAAAGTTTCTTACAGATGAGAAAATCTATGATATGTAAACTGATCAAAATATCAAAAAAACAAAAAAAACAAAACCCAAACCACCAGCAAACATGCTATAGATGCAAAGAATAGAAAGCTAATTAAGTAACAGTGATGAACACAAGCACACAATATAGAATAAAATAAATGTAGTACTTGTTCAACACAAAAAAGCGGACTTTGGCAAAGCGGTTATTGTTAGGTGAACTGCCCTACGGTGAGACGCTAACCCCCAAACTCAAAAAGGAGAAGAAAACTCAGAACCAGGCAGATCCTCAAGTGGTCACAATCTAGTGCCTTTCTTATGTTCAACATCATCTTGTTGTAGAAGACAACTAATTTGTAATTCAAACTTTGGGCAGCAAAATATCTGGGCTGTGCACATATGTGTATGGGGTGCGAGGAGTGTATGTGTGTGTGTGGGGGGGTTGAGGGGTTTGGAGGAGTCAGAGCATCTACTTTTTAAGGTAATCAATGAGGAGGCCCAACCTTTCTTCAAAACTCCTAGTCTATTAATTGCGACGAAACTCTCAAAGCTGGCATGTGAGCAGCGGTCAGAGCCATCCACAGTTAGAGCTGACTCTGGGTCCAGTGAGCTGATGAGTGCCAGACCTAACAGTGCAGGCACCTCTTTTAAGTGTCTTTAAAATTTCACTCACTCAATTTGAAAGTCAGACTTTATATACCTCTAAGCTAATAAATATATACACTTATACTTGTGAGAGAGAAAGAGGTTCCACAACAATAAATCTGGCCAAAGTATAAGCAATTACTGGGTTGAGAAAGGGAAACTTAATATATCATCAAAGAGAATTAAAAATTTCTCTCATTCTATTGCTTAACCCTATCAATGTTTTCTGATAGTAAACATTTTTAAAAACTAAAAAATGTATGATTTCAAATTTTACAGCACTACACAGTAGCTAAATAATACTTAATGCCAACTTAAATATTGCTAGGCAGACCAGCAAAAAGCTCTCCAACTCTAAAAAAAATCAATTTTGTAATGCTTTACCTCATGTCAATCCCACAAAATACAGGATGCTACCATCACTGAATGTTCTTCATGTACATATTTATTCATACTGGCTTTCAACCGTTTATATTTTCATTCATTTACTCATTCATTTATTCATTCCTTCAAATCGTTATCTACTTTATTCCTGATGCTATTTTAGATACAATGGATTCAGTAGCTAACCAGAGACAAAGTTCCTACTTTCACGGAACTGACATTCTAGGAAAGGAGAAACATAACAAACAAAGTAAAATATGTATATAGCCTGCCAGATGGTGATACTTGCCATGGAAAAAATTAAGTAGGTAGGAGAAGGGGACAGGAAGTAGAAAACTTACGTTGCGATTATAAATAGGGTGATCAGGAAAGATTTCCCTAAATGACATTTGTGGAAGATCTGAAGGAAGAGAGGAAGTGAGTCACGTAGGTATCTGGGGAAAGCATTCTGGACAGAAGGAAAAGGTATGGTAAAGGCCGGAGAGGTGGAGTACGCCTATGTTGGAAGAATAGGAATTAGGCCACTGTGACTGCAGTAGAATAAATGAAGACAAAGGTAACCAACTGTATGTTATGCTGGCAATCCACAATTATCTATTAACCATTAAATTTGTTAAAATGAGGGCTTAATATCAAGTATAATCTTTAATCAACCGTTTTGGAAAGGTCCCATTTAAAATAAATATGATGATTCCAACACATCAATCCCTCAGGTTTCATGGGTGATGTCACAATGGCATCTGCACACAAGTGAAAACTGGCCAATGGTTATTTAAAGACTCACACTGCAAATAGAATCAGGCAATATACTCTAAATTTGCCTGATAGAATGAAATGAACAATTTTCATTGGCTACCACATGGTCATATGTTATCCAAATAAGAACAAAAACTAAATTTTTATCTAAATTATCAATCTTAGTTTGATCAGTTTTCTAAATATAAAATCGTTTTTAAATGTCAAATTATAGTAGTTAAACTGAAAGTCTCCAAATCTTTCTAATAAAATCTTTCTAATTCAACGTGTTAGTTGCTTTAAAATATTTATGGTTTCCCTGGTTCCCCTTTTTTTAAAAAAAGATTTATTTTTTAGAGAGAGAAGAAGGGAGGGAGAAAGAAAGGGAGAAAAACATCACTGCGTGGTGGCCTCTTGCATGCTCTCCATTGGGGACCTGGCCCACAACCCAGGCATGTGCCCTGCCTGACCAGGAATTGAACTGGCGACCCTTTGGTTCTCAGGCCGGCACTTAATCCATCGAGCCACACCAGCCACGGCCTGGTTCCTCTTTTCATATTTATATAATTTCAAATTAGCAAGATCCACTGTGAGAAGCAAAGATGGTACATTATTCTCTCATGTTACCATTATTTAGGCTAATGTTTTCCTCTTCAAACCAACTCCAAAAAATCTCTGTATTTCTGTTAAACATGTAACATCAATTTTCAAGTCATTCTAGTTCACAGTTTTCTTTAAGTTCCATTTATTCACCCCTGTAGTTCTATAGATCTACTCTTTCCTTTACATCCCCCTTGTCTCCTAAATACATAATTCAGACTGTCACACCCTATTTTTGGACTAGAACAGTCTTTTTTGGGTCTTCCTACATCCAATCCTTTCACTTCGTTCATGTGCATCAAGGAAGGGTGGTTTAAAGTACCACACCACCCCCAAGTGCAGGCAGGAAGTTGTATGCAGTCTGAATGAAAATTCAGAAACAAAAATGAAACAAGCTTGTTTTTTTTAATCCTCATGTCCCAGCAATAATAATGTCAGTGATGAAATGCTCCTCCCTGAAGAAAATATCGTAATTTGTTGGCCTACGTTATAAACAACTGCTGCAGGTATGCTTGAGTTTTAATAACACATATGTAGTTTAAAATGAGCACATTTTACTATTTACCTAGTAATAAACAATGCATTGCATGTGAAAGACAATTAGGAGAACCCCCAATTATATAGTCTCCCCTGACACGAGTGGATTCAACTACATGTTTCTTTCGAAAGTAAGCTCGTAGCAATTTAAAATCATGCTCACTTCAGCAGAATTGTACCCAACCCCAGTGGTACAAAAACATTCTTACATTTAAACAGATTAGAAATAAACAGTGATGGCACAGTGATTACAAAATCAATGAAACAGAATGTTAAGTTACTCCAATTCTGTCATTATATGTGATTTTGAGTATATATTGAAAAATCTTCAACTGTGAAGACTTAAAAATCATTAGACTTGATTCGCAAAGGAACAAAGACAAGCAGTATGGCAATTTCTGGAATTTAGTGTAAAATGGGATTTTACAAATACCTGCCAAACTTATCCTTACAATGAAGATCTTTCCTATCTGTATAGTAGTTGCTTCATTAAAAAACAACAGCAACAAACCTTTCAGAATTAAAAATAGAAGTCTGTTCTTCAATCAACATGAGTGAAGATAAATTGATAAAACATGGGCATAGTGTGTATTGCAAAGATCCATTCTGAAAAAATTACTGACAAATTTTAGAAGCTAAAGCTGTAATATTCACTACTGTGATAGATCAGTTTATAAAAATATTTTTCCATGAAAAAGGATTAATGTAATTAATTTAAAAGTATTATCTCTATCTTTTGGGGGTACTATCTGCAGATTATTATTTATTATTTTTTATAAATAAAATCTTCTTTAAATATATTTTTTAAAGATTTTATTTATTTATTTTTAGAGAGAGGAGAAGGGAGGGAAGAAGAGAGGGAATGAAACATCAATGTGTGGCTGCCTCTCTTGCTGCCCTACTGAGGACCTGACCCACAACCCAGGCATGTGCCCTGACTGGGAATTGAACCAGTGAGCCTTTGGTTCGCAGGCCTGCACCCAAACCACTGAGCTATACCAGCCAGGGCTTTATTATTTATTTTTTACTGACACAGTTAAAAAACAGAAAGTTCAATAAAACAGTATTTTCACTGTCTACATTCTTCCTAGCCATCATTATTATAGCTCATCCCATTTGTTTAACATATTTTTGTCATACGGGGAGTTAAAAATAATCTTCTCCAGGTGCCAAATACTGAGTAAGCATAAGCCACTACAAATGAATGTTAACTACTGCTAGGTAAAATTACCCTTGTCCCCACACACCCCAAACATTTTGACTGCTTAGATAGTCATCCTTCAATCCGCCTCCCTCTCCATCTCTAATCTTTTCCGTGTTACCAAGTCACATATTTCTATTTCATTTTTAAAAAGTTCATCCAGACGGTATCACTGCTTGCACCATTACCTTCGTTCAGATAATTTCTTGCCCGGATTATGCAATAGCCTTCTAAGTGGTTTCTAGTCTCTCCTCAACTTTAGTCCACTTTCCACATTGCTGCCAGATTGAGTTTTCTGAGAAGTAACATTGATTAAAAGCCTACCATTGTTCCCTACACTTAGAGGATAAAATCTAAACTTTTTAATATGAAATTTAAAAACTCCCACAATCTGTCCCCTACCTACATCTCTCATCCTTAAGACTTCATCAATGATCTTTTGTTGGGAAAACTACCTCCTTTCTCCATGTGCTAAGTCATAAAATCCTCCTAAACTGGCTGAGATTACCCTTCAGTATCTTTCCTGAAAACCTCTTCACACTGCTGAATTTAATGCCTCCCTGTTCTCACAGGAGTTCATGCCTATTACTCCTTGCTACTGAAGGGCTTGGCTGTCTCATTCACATTTATATTCTGGGTGCTTGGAATATAACATACATCCAAAATAAACCTCTGTTAAATAATTAAGGAATACATAAGTGACTGACGACTGTATAAAGTAAGCATTCAAGATCCTCTACAATCGAGGTCTAATCCAGTGGTTCTCAAACTTGAATACGCTCCAGAATCAACTGAGGCGCATTTCTAAAAAAAATAGATTCTGGTCCCCATCCCAGATGTATTCAATCAAATTTTCCAGCAGCAAGGGCCAGAAAAACTACATTTATAAAATTGCTTCAAGATTAGATAATTAAGCCAACATTACTACACTGCTTATTCTTAAACAGAAATTCTACATATACTTCATTCATTCTTATATTAATTCATTACACAAACATAGGGAACCTATTCGTGTGTGATGTGACCTATGGCTCAGCTCTGGTTCTGAATGCAGACAGACGTGCGTGGCGTGCAGGTAACATCCGTGGATAGGTCTCCTGTGGGGAATCAGGCATGCATTGTCCCTAGGCCACTTTTAAACTTGCTCTTGCAAAAACTCCCTCACCTGGGATGGAGACAGCAGAAGTTTACTGTGACTTGTGCTAGACTTCCCAAGCATGAATGTAAACAGCCCAGCCCTCTCTCCTTTATATTTGTAAATGACCTTTCTCTTTGAAGTAACTGGCGACATTCTTTCCTCTGTTATCTGTAAAGAGTATCCACCCAAAGTGAACCTGTGCATAGTTAATGAGAACCATCCCAGAGTGTCAATAAAAGCCTGTCCAGGTGAGGGGTAAGGGCCCTCTCTGTGGGAGAGCGGCCACGAGGGACCTCTCTCTCATGGAGAGAGTGGCCAGGCCGGCTCTCTCTCTGTCTCTGAGAGTAGCCAAGCTATCCCTTTTCTCCACCGGATTCCTTTAGTCCACGTGAATTTGCTCGTCACTTGTCTGGGGATATAGGACAAGCATTCCACAATGACATGTGGTCCTGCTGGATGGGACTGCGACACACAAATTTATCACAACATTTATTTTATGCTTTATAATTATGTAAAATTCAAGTATAACCTTCTAGTGTTTTGATTCCAAGTAAAATTTGGGCAGAAATTCCGTTCCCATGGACCTCTAGCTATTGGTAAAACTGACAAATGATCTTATCTACCTTTTTTCTGGGGGTATAGTCTGTACCTTATACAAAAATGTTCTTCAATTTGGCTAAATGTTAAGCCATGGATAATATTACACTGAAGTATTTTGCTCCTTTCTAGCAATTCACAATGAATGAATCATGCTCCAACAAAGACATCCAAGAATATTTTCCAAGAGGCCTACTCATTTGCAGTTAGGTCAGCATGATGTAACCTAAACAATGATTGGGAGGAAATCAGGAGGCGCAGGAAGGAGGCGTGATTTGGCTTGGTTTTGTCACTTTTCTAGTTATATGATGTTTTACATATAATTTATATGGATCTCTGCGTCCCTTCTATAAAAATAAGAAATGGGTTGTTATGTTCAAATGATATATGTGAAAGTAAACATTTAAAAATACTAACCAAAATTTGAATATTACTACTTTTCTTAAACCAGCAGACTGTCTTAGATTTTTCTCTTTTCCTTATATCTGAACAAATAATTCCTGTATTTTTCTGAAAACTAAACTTTCTACTAACCCGTACTCTAGTAGTCTTAGAAAGTAAGGCACTAGTCTTTTGAAAAACTCTGTCCCTGACAAACATTCCTTCCTTTACCTGGGGAAACTGAGAAAATGACATGTATCCATGACCTCTGCAATGCTCTGGTTTTCTTAAACTTTTTAAGTTACTCACATTTTCCAAATATAAAAGTCAGAAATTAATAATAGGTATAAAAATGTAAATATATAAGAACTCTCATAATATTCATATTTTAATGCCAGCATCCACAATAATGCAGCCACAGAAAGTATGCATATAAAATAGTGATTGGCAGAATAACAAGGCAAAAGAAGTGGTCCCTTAGGTGGAAATAACAGCACCCTTGCAAAGTTAGGTTCATGCAGATCAGCAAGTAAGAACCAAAGCTTTACCACTCAAGAGCTGAAAAACAAATATTTAAAACAAAATGCAGTATCTATTATACCAACTATACAAAAAAATAAAAAATACTAATTCATGTTTAAAGTGTATAAAACTTGCTATATTTGTACATAATTATTCATAAAAATAAAAAGGCTATTATAAGAACAGTATATAACACATACA
>VMDR010024155.1:0-15178 GCA_007922815.1 Macrotus californicus | reverse complement strand
GCCCCGCCACACGAGTCCTCTCCGCCCCTCCTACCGGTCTGGATGTATGTTTCTTAGTTTCTTGGTTGTCGGACTTCCATACGGTTCGATTTTCTGTCAGTTCTGGTTGTTTTTTCTTTTAAAATTTGTTGTTGTCCGTCTTTTGGTTGTGCGAGGAGGCACAGTGTGTCTACCTACGCCTCCATCTTGGCCGGAAGTCTATTTTTTGTAAGATTTTATTTATTTTATTTTTAGACAGAAGGGAAGGGAGAAAGAGGGAGAGAAACATCAACGTGTGGTTGTCTCTCACACGTCTCCTACTGGGGACCTGGCCTGCAACCCAGGCATATGCCCTGACTGGGAATCAAACCGGTGACCCTGTGGCCAGCACTCAATTCACTGAGCCATACCAGCCAGGACTATTTTTTCAAATAAGTTTTCAGTTTCTTGCTCTTCCTCTTCTCCTTCTGGCACCCCTGTGATTTGGATGTTGGAATGTTTAAAGTTGTCCTGGAGGTTCCTAGGCCTCTTCTCATTTTTTTGAATTCTTGTTTCTTCATTCTGTTCTGGTTGAATGTTTCTTTCTTCCTTCTGGTCCAAATTGTTGGTTTGAGTTCCAGTTTTCTTCCCTTCACTCTTGGTTCCCTGTACATTTTTCTTTATTTCACTTTGCATAGCCTTCACTTCTTCCTCTATTTTGCAGCCATACTCAGCCATTTCTGTGAGCATCCTGATTACCAGTGTTTTGAACCCTGCATCTGATAGGTTGGCTATCTCTTCATTGCTTAGTTCTATTTTTAAAGATTTGATCTGTTCTTTCATTTGGGCCATATTCTTTTGTCTTGATGCACCTGTTACATTCTAAGGGGCAGAGCCTTATGTATTCGCTAGAGTGGGACAACCTACATCGCTGCTTTGTGGCACTGTATGTGGGGTAGGGGTCTGAGAGGGAACAATGGTGCTTGCTTGACTCTACGCCAGCTTTCAGTCACTTCCCCTGCTTCCCATAAGCAAATTGGACCCTTCTGGTGCCGATTCCCAGGTGTATGGGCTCGTGTACCTTCTAAGACCCCATGGATCCCTCCAATGAACTCCCCTGTGAGGCTGGGAGTTTCTCCTGCTGCCACAATTCTCATGGGTTTTATAGCCAGAGGTTTTGAGGCTTTATTTCCCCACGCTGGAACCCTGGGTTGTGTGGTCTGTCTTGCTCCCCAGTTGTTCCTCTCAGTTTATCCACACGTAAATGCGGGGTCGCCTGGTCCTCCAGCTGCCACCTTGCTGTACAACCTCTCCACCCCAGCTGCCCGTCTCTGCCCCTCCTACCGGTCTGAATGAATGTTTCTTCTTTAATTCCTTGATTGTTGGACTTCCATACAGTTTGATTTTCTGGCAGTTCTAGTTGTTTTTTTTTAAATTTGTTGTTGTCCTTCTTTTGGTTGTGTGAGGAGGAAAAGTGTATCTACATATGCCTCCATCTTGGCCGGGAGTTCATCTATGGCTTCTATCTTAATTGCATGTCAAGTGGGAACAATGGCTCAGAACCTCCCAACGTATCAGGTGCTTCATTTCATATGATCCCCACAGCAGCCTAGAGGTGGGTTACACTTGTTTCCAGGCTTGCCGGCTAGGCAAGTCCCTGAGTGCAGGGTCAGAGGTTGGTAGAGGATTTTTTTTTCACCTATGTCAGCAAGGATGAGGCTTGTTCCTGACCCTGATTTAGCCTCCTCTGGGGATTTTCTGATAACTTTCATGACACCCCCACACAGGAATGGTTGAGAAAAGGTGTGGTCCTCCCCTGTGGTCACCTGGCAGTCTTTGCTTTCTGTGAGTCCTGGGAGCACATTGCAGGGTCCAGTGGGACCTAGCTGCGGAGCTGCCCTGATGCCCAGGTGGCTGCAAATGCCACAGGAAGCTGAGCAATTGAGGGCAGGCCCTAGGTGCCAGGGAGGCTGCCCAGTCAGGGGACACCTGGACCTCAACAGCAGCAGAGATAGCTCAGAGGCCCTTCACACTTGGCCTGGGGAGCCCTCAGCCTACGCCCAACATTGCCCTTCCAGGCCTTTCCCCTTCTCTTCCCAGCGTACAAGGGAATTTTCTCCTTATTAAAAGCCTTCGGGGCACTGCACGCAGTTCCCAGCCACACAGTGCTGGCCTGGCAAGCAGGTACTATGGCACAGAAGGGAGCAGTGGGGCCCACTGCAGGGAGAGAGGGTGGTTGTCCCTGCAGAGCACAGAAGAGAGGAGGGTGGGGTGGGTATGAGAATGGTCCCCTGTGGTCTCTATAGAGACTTCCTGAGCTGGGCTTTCTTGTGCAATGACATCACTTCAGCAAAAGCCTACAATTAATGACAAACTCATGACAAACTGTCATTACAAATGGATCTTCACTGAAAACTGTGGATGCAGCAGCTGGTGCTGAGGATTATAGCTCTTCTGGACAGAGCCAACATGAGATGTGGAAAGAGAAAAAGATTCTGTGACAGGGGCTGCAGGTTGCTGAGTCCTACCCCAACCCCACTGACCACAGAAATCTGATCCTGTGAAGAAGCCTCATGACTCTGTGGTCACTCTCACCTCCTAGAATTTCCAGGCACTCAGAGCGCCCTGCCATCAGCATCACAGAACAGCAGGGCTGACATTTCATCTGGTCAGCCCTCTCGTTTTACATGTGGGGAAAGAAGCGGGGACTCAAGGAGGTCACGGGACCGACCACGACAGGGCCTGGGGAGAACTGGTGTAGGCTGGGGCATGGGTGGCAGGCTGGGGTCTGTGCCCCACTTGCAGTTCCAGAGGTTCCTCTCTGTGCTTGCATCCCCAACCTCCCCCTAAGAAAACTCTGCTGGGCTAAAGACCCAAGGAAGGACTGTGAGAGTTTTACCTCAAAACTGCTCAGCAAATCCTGATGGGGACTCCAAGAGGCTCTAGTGGGGAAGCCACTGGTCTTGGGGACAAACAGACCTGGTTCAGAATCCAGCTCTTCTGCCCACTACCAGTTAGCAATATCTCTCCACCTCAGTTTTACCCTGTTGTATTGGGACACAAGACCTGCCTCAGAGAATTTTGGACAATAAGTGAAAAAGACTTGATGTATGTGATTTTTATATTAAATAAATAAGCATATATTTTTAAATGTTATATATATGAATTACATTTTAAATAAATATGTAAAAGATGTAAGAACATATGTACCTTTCACCTGATACACCCAACTGTAAGTACTGGTTTTACATGAGGCTCAGAGAGGCAGACAATTCACCAAGAAAACTAATAGCCATTAGGGCCTACAGAACCACTGGGCTGCATGTGAATCCAGGGACAGAGGGAAGACGCAAAGTAAAAGGACGAGGGGACCAGAGAGGGACAGTGAGTCCTGTGGGGAAGGCTGTGTGCAAAAGGTGGCCTCACTTGGGTGGTGGGGAGAGTGGGGGCCTGAAGAGAAGGGAAGCACAAAAAAACCACTAGAGGGAGGGCAGCAGTACCTGCTCCCTCCTACCCTTCCTTCCAGGCATTGCCCCAACAGTGATGAAGGCCATTGACTGGGTTCGTACCAGGACCCGATACTGAAGACATGCTCTAGGCCAAATGATTGACCCTCTCTGAGCCCTAATGTTCTTATATGAAAAGCAAGTATTACATGTATGTGTTTAGGGTTGATGAGAGGTCTAATAAGTAGAGGCCATGGGTCCCAGCACACAGCATGCACCCCAAAGTTATGGCCACTATCTCACCAATCTTGTTGTTGACTCACCTGCAATGAGGGCAGCCAGAAGAGGGGTCAGGGTCATCAAGTGCCCAGGCTGCAGCATGCTGCAGCAGTGAACAGGAACGGCTGGGCCAGAGAATATGCTGAACCTTTGTCCTGTCCAGGCTGGAGCTTGTAACCCACGCTGCTGTAACCAGACCCTCTGCAGCTGCCTTGGACAGCCCCACCAATGTCCCCTGGGAAACATAGACTTCCTGAAAGCATCAGGTGAAGACAAGCAGGACATGCCCTTTGTCCAGCTCTCCCACCCCTCTCCTTTCAGGTGGCAGGGAGAAGAGCCAGATTTCCAGGCTCTGATGCCCTCCTGGGACTTACCAGCTCTGTGATACTTAAATGTATTCTTCTTCTGTCTCAGTTTCCATCTGTAAAATGGGGGCAACAAGAGTACCTATCCCCCAGGAATGTGGTAGGGCTAAGGAGACACAAGGCATCTTCAGAGCAGTGCCTGTATTTGTTGAGCATTCACTGTTTCCTGGCAGAATACAAGGGGCAGAGAAGTGTAAATCCTGACTCATGTCCCCAGGGCTTCTATTTAAGGCTCTGGGATACCCTGACCGGTGTGGCTCAGTCCGTTGGGAGTCGTCCTGCAAACCAAAAGGTTGCAGTTCGATTCCTGGTCAAGGCACATGCCTGAGTTGTGGGTTCGACCCCTGCTCAGGGAGCGTATGATGAGAGGCAACTGATCGATGTTACTCTCTCACATCAATGTTTCTCTCCCTCTCTTTCTCCCTCCCTTCCCCTCTCTCTAAAAATAAATAGATAAATAAAGGCTATGGGACTAGCTCACAGGAAGCTATCACAAACACAATTATTACAGACCAGTTAGCATCGTGTGGCCCCACCATTACCCAGGTTTTGTTCACTTTTCTCAGGAACCCTGCCAATCAGTGGAATCTTTATGGCTGCCGTGGGAACAGTGACTTGCTGGAGGTGGCCCACTCCAGAAACACGTGCTGCACAGTGACTTCCTTCCAAGGAGTGCAGTATGGAAAAGGGGGAAAGAGTAACTTTACAGTGGAGAAACCTGACAGCGAACAGTTTAGGAGGTGATCAAGTTCAATATAAACAATGATAAATTATGTTGGGAGTATGTCCTCTTGCAGCGATGAATTAAAAATGGCTTTATCCCTGTGGTTTTCCTCTCAAAGCCCATAACCTCAGTCTATTCATGAGAGAAGCATCTGATAAATTCTAATGGGATGGCATTCTACAAGATACCTGACCAGCTTTCCTCAAAACTGTCAAGGTCATCAAAAACAAGTAGAGTCTGAGAAACTACAACAGCCAAGAAAAGCCTAAGGAGAAATGATGACTACCTGTAATTTGGGATGCTGGACCAGAAAGGACATTAGATAAAAACTAAGGAAATCTAGGGACTATGGTCCATATTAACATATTAATATTTGTTCATTAATTATAACAACATATCATAGTGTAAGAGGTTTGTAATAGGGGAAGCTCTGTAGTGGGTGTGTCTGTGGGGGGTAGGTTACATGGGAATTCTTGTATTATCTACTCAATTTTTCTGTGAATCTAAGCCTGTCCTAAAAAGTCTAAAAATACAGACAGACAGCAATGTATTATAACTTCTTGAACAGAAAAAATACACGAATTTATACTGATAGTAAAGAAACAAATAAGGAAGGCTTTTATTTATAGCAGCATTAGGACTAATAAATGTGAAGGGCTTGAATGAGTTAGAAAAAAAATCAACATTTTGAAACCAACCTGGTAAACATCGGTTGCAGCAAGAATCATCTATGGAGGCTGAAGCATAAGGTAGAGTTTGATCAGGATCAAGATAAATGCTTGTTCTCAGAGTAACCCTTCACAGAGTGCTCATTAGTTCCAAGGAGGAGAATACACAGTGGAGGGAATGGATAACACCTTGGTCAAGTGATAAAGATTAATATCACCTTATAGTAGACAGATATCCTGTGCCTCCAGAGGCAACATCCTGAGGACACACTTCATTTATGTGGTCGTTTTGACGGAGGATGCATAACTTGAATCTATTTAGGAGGAAACACATGCCAATGTGGGAATTTGTATTTGAGGAAGATTCTTTGTAAGGGAATGCATTGCTTTGCTGAACTCTCTTAGTCATAGGTCTGTTAAGTAATCAAATGCAAACATTCGGTACTGTGATTTTAACCATTACAGTTATAAATTAAAATGTTACATCAACAAAGATTTATTTAACTGTGAAGAGATTAGCAGTTTCTCTGGCAGTGACAAGAAAGAATGTGGCGCAGGAAATGGGTCTAGGGAGAGGGGACTTTCAGCTGAGCATTGCCTGTTGTTCTGTTCATATTTTTTTTCCTTTTAAAAAATTATTATGTATTTTTATTGATTGACTTTAGAGAGAGAGGAAAGGAGGAGAGAGGGGGAGGGAAGAGAGAGAAAGAGAGAGAGAATTTGTTGCTCCTCTTATTTATGCATTCATTGGTTGATTCTTGTATGTGTTCCAACCAGGGATGAGACAGGACAGTAAGAAACTAGGAAAATTCCTTGGCAAGTGGAACAGGGAAACTAAGACAGATAAAAATGGCCAGATGCAAAAGGTAACCACTCTAAAGATAAGATCTAGGCCTCAGTTGTATTTCAGCTCCAGGCCCAGAAAAGCAACAAAACCAGGTGGGCAATGCTGGGATCAGCTTCAATGACTAACACCCCCTGTCCTGGCAGTGACCACTCAGTAGAGACCACAACCCTGAAAGGACACAGTGGAAAACTGATGATTATTCTGCTGAAACCTTCCCTTGAAACCTCCCATAAGATTCCCACCCACAAGAGAGGTAAAAGCCTGAAGACAAAAGGACCCAGGGCATGCGCTCTCCCTCTGGAAGCAGCCAGCCCCAACCCCTTTCTTTCTCTTCTCCACTTCTTTCCACACAGGCATGTCTCCTAAACTCTAAGTCAATGGGCAATGGACAGCTGGCAGTATGTCCCAGGCTAACCTCCTGAACCTGTCCCCAAAGACCCCTTTTCTCCTCTGACTTTCCAGTGAGCTAAGGCAGCCCAGCCTAAGTTCTCTTGTTGCTTCTTCTTTGCTAAGCTCATCCTTGTTTTACTGTCCCCAGCTTTAATAAATGTATCCTCAGTCAGCTGGACTGTGTTGAAATCTTTCCTACAGGAGTCACGAACCCACACACCACGGGCTGGCCCTAGGCAGACCTACTCAGGGCCAGGCCAGGCCTCCTGTCCGATAACACTAGAACCTGCAACCCTGGCTTATCTGAGTGATGTTCTGACTAAATAAGCTACCCCACCAGGGCCATATTTATTTCTAGCTTAACCAACACTTACCCAGCCCTTATTTTTACCAGGCGCTGTTCTAAGCGGCTTCTACATACTGACTTTTTAATGGAAAAGCTCTCAGACAACTGTGTTTGAACAACAATCAAATCAAATAAAATGGAGATAAAAAAAAAAAAAAAAAAAGCTCAGCAATTGGTCTTTATCTCCCAAAACAAAACACAGATGACACGGTTTTCTCATAAACATTTTTATCTGCTAAGGCTCTGCTGCAGTGATCCTGTCCTTCGGTGGAAGAACACGACTCTACAATTATTGAGTTTTTTTGGTTTGCTTATTTGTTTTGTAAAAATGTGGGCAGCCCTACTTTGCAATTATCAAACGCTGAGTTCCATTTGAAAAACCTGATTCTTTGTTAAAGAGCCTTAAAATCTTAAAAGCACTGCAAGCCGCTTATATACGTCGTAGGGATGCAGGCACTCACATTCTCCTGTCCTTGAGGGGTGAGACCCACAGCACGACACTGTCTTTTTTTTTTTTTTCCTCGCCGAAATCGGAGTTTCTAAGCAACCTCCCCGCTCCACTTCTAGGAACCAGCTCCAGGTTAAGTTCGCTGTCAAATCCGCGCGCCTACGACGCAGTGCATTCTGGGAGACCAGTCGCAGTCTGCAGAGGCGCGCAGTCAGGCGCGGCGCCGGACTTCAATTCCCACAATGCCCAGAGGGCGAGTCCGCTACTTTTTCCGGGTCACCCTGAAATGGCCGCCATCTTGCGCGCTGAGGTGTGGCTTGGCGCCGGGGTCCTTAGGGCTGGGCTTTCAGTGCCTCCGGGTCTGTGATTTGGGGTCGTGTCTCCTCGTTTCGGCGTCTCAGAGGACCGTGTCTTTCCAGAAGACGGCTTTATTGGGAGGCGAGGTCAATGCGGAGCGGCAGATAAGGTGAGTAAACACCTCATCTCAAGTGTGTGTGGGTCGGGGGGAGTGGTGGTGACGTTTTCGACTTTTTCTCCTTGCGTCCGCGACGTGTGTACTCGCCAGCACTTGTCGAACCCTCCCGTTACCTGTGAACGAGTTCTTGGCAGAACCCGAACCTGTTTCCAGTGAGACCGAGGACGCGACGCCGCACTTCTGCCGTGGCCTCCCGGTCGGGGGCCGCGGTGGCAGGCTGTGGGCAGGCCGCGCTCGGTTACCCGCCGACCCCCGCCCCGCGCCCGGTCTGCCTGGGGCTTTCCCGGCCTTTCGGCTGCGGAAACGAGAAGTGGAGAGGCGGCCCAGTGCTAGCCGCTTCCGGGAGTTCGGCGTTCCTTACAGTTGTGTCTTCCTTCAGCCGCTGACCTGGCGGGACCGTTCTCTGTTCGCCTTCTTGCCCTTCCTCTTTCTTCGTGTCGGAGGAGCACCGGAGAGCGGGCAGAGCGGAGATGACCGAGCAGAGCAAGTGTTAGGACGGTGTCCTTGAGCGCTCCTTACAAATGTCGACGGAAGCAGAGCTGAAGCTTTGGGATTTACCGACTTTCTAGAAAAGAGGAGCGCTTTCATCTGGGCAGTTGCCAGGAGGTCTTCTCTGAACAGATGACATATTTGCGTCATTTCTAGTGCAGCTGAAGTGCTTGTTTCTTCCAGATGAATGCAGTGCACCCGTTTGGAAACCCCTTTACACTACTAGCCGGAATGGGGCCCACAAAGACTGGCGTTTCCGTTAGCCTGGCGTTCGATGGCTCCGGAGACGGGCCCACTAACCCAAGCACACAGTGGCTGTAAAGGGAAGAACGTCTGTGAAGCAGTTTGTCGCAGCCAGTGTGGACGTGTGTCAGTTTGGTGGCAGATTACTCTCCTTAGTACACAGCTGTGTGTCTATAGCATCAAAATACATATTATTGATTCAGCTTCCCAAACTTAATAAGCTTTTTAAGTTCTCTAAGTTCAAAAATGCATCCGTTAGATTAAAGGTGAGGTGTATCTTTAAAAAGAAAACATTTACTCAATGAGACCCCTCTCAAGTTGTTATGTTATAACAAAAATAGTAAGTGGCTATAAAATTACAGTTTTGTAGTCTTTGTATTTGGGAAAATGTTACCATTTACTGTCACAAATGTAAAAATGTCTTTCTATTTTCTTGTTCCTGGGAAACTTGTTTAGACTTTTAAAAATATTAGCTATTAAATGTGTGATTTATGTGCTCCTCAGATGCCTTATGGTGAAATTGAAGCTAAATCCTTGGGACATGGGGAAGACCTAACAAGTGAACCATGCTACAAAAAACGGAAGTCAGCTGGAGAGTCTTTTGTTTTCCCCCATCATGGGATTTCTAATTTTCACAGAGTACGAGAGAAAACTGGAAATGATTGGGTCCCTGTGACCGTTGTTGATGTCAGAGGACACGGTTCTCCTCAGGAAGACAAAACCAGAACTACAGATTTGCTGAAACCAGTGCATGATAAGATGCTTAGTAACAGACCAGCTGTTACCGAGTCCATTAATTCACAAGTCTTACAGGCTGCAAGTCCTCCGTTGGTATTTGCCAATGATGAGATATATAGCACAAGTAAGGCGTTTATAGGACCCATTTACAAACCCCCCGAGAAAAAGAAATGTCATGGAAGGAGGAAGCAAGCAGACAATATCAAGGGTACGGATGGCAAAGGAGGACAAGATGGGAAACAGAAATTTAACTGGAAAAAATCAGAGATTGATAATGAATTATTCCAGTTTTACAAAGAAATTGAAGAGCTTGAAAATGAAAAAGATGATTCAGAAGGCAGTTGTAAGGAACCCAAACCCTCTGAACAATTTATTTCACATTATCAGGGCCATAATAATGATCTGATGAAATATGCAGAAGAAAAGAAAAGAGATGTTAGTACTCTTCAGTTACATTGTGGTTATCAACAGGATGTGGGGAATGAGCCAGGCAGATATCCTTGTCATGGACAAGTAATACCTACATTTTGTGACCTGTCCTTCACTGCTTTCAGGCATGAATGGCCATCAGTGCATTCTTTTATAATACCCAGAGGTCCTCCTTTTCCCAGTTCTGACTATCATTTAAATATTCAAAGATTCAATCTTCCACCAGGTCCACCAGATATTTTCCATGCTCAAGATGGCTCTCAGATTCAAAAAGGAGGTTATGTGAATAACTGTCATGTTAATTGGAATTGTTTGACTTTTGATCAGAACAATGAATATACTGACTGTAGTGAAAATATCAGTAGTGATCTTCCGTTTGGAAATGGCTACGCTGTACAAGATGCGTATGTGAGTAATGGTTGCTGTGAACCTAGTGAAGGATGCTGGAAAGACCCTATAGACAGGCGTGATAGCCTAGACCGGTTTATGAACCAGCAGTTTCAAGAGGAGAAGTTAGGTAAATTGCAGAAGTTACTTATTCTTTTAAGAGGCTTGCCTGGTTCTGGGAAAACAACGTTATCTCGGTAAGTAAAGGATACCAGGTGAATACTTGGTAATTCGTTACTTTAACATCACAACTGATAGTAATCAATGACCACTGCTTTCATGTTTCTAGTAGAAAATGTTTGTTGTATTTGAGAGTAGCATCTGATGTTTTCTGATAGAGGAAGGGGAAACTGACATCTATATTAAGGATTTGCTTAGGCCTTTATGTAGATACACTGTATAGTTACAACAGTGAAAGCAAGTGCTATTTGAGAACTGTGCTGGCCTTTACTTTTAAGGAAAGTTTAAGAAGAGTTGGGCTTTGACTTAGTTATTTCTCTTTATGACAGTGGACAGATTTTGTTGTCTAATGAGTAATATTTGAGAAGCAAATGAGGTCACCCACGGAATAGAATTTTGAGAGTGTTTTAAGCACTTTACTCTGTTTATATGATTGACTGGCAGAGGGAACCCTTTTTTAGTTCTTTAAGGAGTTTAAGGTAAGCAGTATACAGGGGTGGGTGAAGTTAGGTTTACAGTTGTTCATATGGAAAAGAATACAATAAATAATTCAAGAATAAACTGTTTCCTGTAACTGTAAACCTACTTCTGCCCACTCTCGTTTGAATTAAAAAGGAGTTTGAACTGGTGATGTTTTATCTAAGACAAAATACATCAAATTCATGTTTTTGTTTACATTTTTAAAAAAGAATATTGTGTACTTGAGCACATTTGTACAGTTGTGAAAAATAGCAGTGGACAAAGAAGGACAACACAAATTCTTTGCTGTTTATGTAGGATGATTGAAGGATAAGGAGAAAAGGAAAATTTATGTGGTATCTTTGGGTGAGAATAAAAAATTCCAAGGAACCATTTTGTAAGTGTTTTATATTTACTTGTAAGACAACATAAACAATCTAAACAAAAGTTTCTTTAAAAGCAAAAAGTGATACAAAGATTGTGTTCATGATACAGACATTTCAAGTAAATTGTACGCTGGGATCATTGTCCATTAAGTTTAGGTCTTTGCATTTTGATTCCTCTCACTTAGTAAAGATTTTGTAAAGAAGATGAAATTTCAGCTCTTTAAAGGATAGAAATTGAGAGTGAAGTCACAAACATGGGCAGTCTTCTAGATTTAGAATTGTAGTATCAGAAAAGTATTAGTTGAAATTTGGAAATTTGTCCAAGGGATCTTGCTAGGAACAGCTGACTAAATTTTAGAATAAACATAAATGAAAAAAGATTAGGTTTGGGACAACTTACTGAAGTATGTTGCAACTGAAGATGAGTAAAGTAGTGATAATTCAATATAATTTCAGAGAGATAGCTGCAGTGTGAGATGATAGAAGTGATAGTGTGTAATATATTTATTTGAGAGATTAGGTATTTGTTATAAGAATAGAAGCTATAGTAGCAATTACCATTCGTATCACGATTTATAAGAGTGCTTTCACATATATAAAATCTCGTGATATGGATTTTATTCTTTTCATTTTATAGAAGCTGAAGAGAATAAATTCAGTTTAAGGGACTTGGGAGAATTTCCTAAAACTGGTAAAAAGAACAAACTAGGGATATAAATGAGTGTGTTTCTTCCCTGCTCCTTCACTTAACACATTGCGTACCACTCATGGGTTTTCGCATGTTTCGCGTGCCATCTGTTATGGACTTTAGATGTCAACACACTGTCTTGTCCACATCGAATGGGGCAATCTCATTGGTGGAAACCGTGCAGGTCAGTCTACAAAAAACTATATAATTGCACGAGCCCATAAAGCATTGCAGTTACATTGTATTTTGGTCATTCGAATAGTCTTTGTCTTCAAGTTCCTGGCGCTTTTAGAAATGCCCCCTCTCAGAAAAAGGAAGGAAACCAATGAAACTGATACACTTCTGGAAGTATTTAACGATAATTGATCAGATATTCCTAGTGAGATCGAAGATGCGGATGACTGTTTTGATGATTCTGGAGACAATCTGTAGTTATGATGATTTAAATAACGCGCAGTTTGCCCAAAAACGTGCGGTCCCTGGCATATGTCTTAGAGATTTCTATGTGGTACGCAATGTGTTAAGTATTTAATGCGTGAGTAGCTGTGTGTGAGACTCCTGACTTGGAGGAGCTTGGTTAAAGAAGCAGGAGTATCACTGTAGGTCAACAGTGTTTGAGTGAGGGTTTGTTTGGGATTGGATATAAAGCCACATACTCTCTGGTAAGGAATGTCTTCACATAGGAGTTAGCTTTCAAAATGAGTGTTGAAGAGAGAGGAGCAAAGATTTGGTAGATCAGAATTGAGCTGATGTGGGGTACAAAATCAAAAGATAGTGTTGTTTTGTATTGATATGTGGTAATTAGGGGGTTAGATAAAGTTCAAATTCTTTAGGGTATTATTCAAGCCCCCTTCATCCTTTAGTCTTCACTTACTTCTCCATCTTTATGTCTGCATTTGGACTGGTAACCTGCCTTCCACTGCAGGAGACATAATACTTGTCCATTCTTTGTTCTCAGGACTTTGCTTATTCAGAGATTCTCTTCAATGCCTCCTTTTCAAGGTTTTGGCTTATATCGGCCCTCAGTAATCCTTCTGAACTCAATATTTGCCTTCATCCTTCTTTGCCTTTAGCATAAGCTGCACAGTTCCTTACCTTTCTGTTCGTTGATAATTGACCTGAGACACTTGGTTAAAGTGGCTGAGGCTTAGTTATTTATTAACAGCTTGGCTAATACATTTTAATAAAATCAGTCTCAGATTAAATTCTAACACAAGTACAGACTTTAAACATTTATGAGTAAACTAGTGCAAAATAGTACACAAAACCTTCATAGGTGTGATAAAGTACAAACTGCCAGCACTTTGATGAAAGGTTCATTTGAGGCAATTTCAACAATATTCTAGAGGTAGAATTTTGTCACCATTGTAGTTGGCAACAGCCAAACAGAGTCCTCTGACTCAGTGAATAGACACAGGGCCATTTAGGGATCAGGCATGGAGTATCATTCCAGGAGTGTGGGCTGTGGATTTTGTTAGTTTCTTATACTTTGTTCATGGAAGGAGAAGGGTTGATTCTACAATAATTGTGGGTAACCAACATTTTTAATACTCTACTGACTTCATCAGTGAGAGAGAATGTATTTTCGTAAACAAGCCTCTAATTTCATTATATTAGCAAAATGTCTGGAGTGATCAGAGATAAAAGATAGGTGAAGCACTTGTCAGAGAGGAAGGAAGATGCCACACTGCTGAGGAAGAAAGACCGGACTGTGATCCAAGATATTTAAGGTGGCCTTTAGAAACCGGAAAGGGCAGGGACACAGATGCTCCTTTAGGGCCTCCAGGCGGGATGCCAGCCTGCCACACTTTTATTTTAGCCCAGTGAAACGGATTTTGGGTTTCTGACCTTCTGATCTGTAAGATAATAAATCTGTATTGTTATAAGGCACTAAGTATGTGGTGATTTGTTAAAGCAGTGTGGGAAACTACTACAATTTGTCACAGTTTAAAGAGAGATGGGAAGGGATTTTTCCCCCTTCCTTTTGGGGGAGATCTTGGTTTAAACTCCAGAGAAAAGATTTACCTTTCCTTATGTAGGTCTCTATTCTTCACTCACGGAGTGTGCAGAGTAAGGCGCCCACGTAAAGGGGTTTGGGGCTAGAGGTAAGCAAGGCCACTCAGTACATAAGGAGGTACAGAGTTCATGAAGTGTCAGATTTTTCTGGGAAAATCACTTCTATTTTTAAATGCACGTGGTTGTATTTAAGAAGATAATGTACAGTTCTTAGAAATATCAGAAATAAACCATGAAAATTAGCTTTCATATTAGGCCATTTTGGGGAATAAGGTTTCCCAAACAGGATTTAAGGAACAGGAACTTTTTCCTTAAGTGAAAAGGTATAATAAGCACATAGTGCATTAAGTTACCTGTGGCCATGTAACAAATTACCCTAACAGTGAGTTGTTAAAGCAACCAACATTGCCGCACAGTTTCTGAAAGGACAGGAATCATCTGGGTGCAGCTGTCGGGGTGCCTCTGGTTAAAGGTTTCCAACATGCCATGACACATATGTTGTCTAGGGCTGTGTTCTGGTCTGAAGGCTTGTCTTGGGGGAGGATCTGCTGGGAAGGTCTCTGGTGAGGTTGGTGACAAGACTCAGCTGTGCGCTTTTGGACCCAGGGGGTCGGTTCCTTGCTGGCGGCAGGCTGGAGACTCCCTCAGTTCTTTGCTACTTAGACCTCTTTCCATTCACAGTTTGATGAGAGAAAGCGAGCTAGCCCTGAGCCCAGGACAGAAAGCTACTTTTTAAAGTCAACTAATCTGAGAAGCAGCATTTCAGTACCTCTTCCAGATTCTGTTAGAAGCTCTAGTCACTGACTGAATCCCACACCCGAGGAGGGGATTATACCAGGATGTTAATACCAGGAGTCAGGGATCCTTGTGGACCCGAATGGTTTGGGCTCTCCCACCACTGTTTGTTTAACTCTGGTGGCCTCATTTCTGAATTATCTTCTTTTCTGATTTGTGTGATATCAAATTACCAAGGTTGTGAGAATTAAATGAGATCATAATAAATATATATAAAATGCTTGGCATATAGTAGATTCTCAAAAAGACAGCAGTTTTGAAAATATGCAAACCAAGTGGCCAGTGGGCCCACATCTGATTTTTGTATTAGATACTTGATTTTTCAGAGTTATAAATTTTGACATTCTGAGAATCTATTTTAGTATCTGACTTGTAAGAATTCTGATAGAGTCCTGGCTGCGTGGCTCAGTTTGGAGCATTGT
>VMDR010024154.1:0-15194 GCA_007922815.1 Macrotus californicus | reverse complement strand
AAAGAAAGAAAGAAAGAAAGAAAGAAAGAAAGAAAGAAAGAAAGAAAGGAAGGAAGGAAGGAAGAAAGAAGGAAGGAAAAATATTTGAGTCATGAGTGCTTTCCTGCTGTGCTCTCAACCACTTAGTATAGAATTCTCTCAGTTCTACCCAGGAGTCCCTCTTTTCAATAGCTTTCGCTCTTTCTGATTGGCTCCTGGGTCCTACTTGACTTTTTTGTTTTTTTAACAGATTGTATTTTATTTTCACTTATGATTACTGGATCCTGTCCATTGACTTAACATAAAAGTAGTTTTACAGTAGTGAGTACACAAAACACAGTTTATTTTTGTATTACTATTTATTAATTATTGTATTATTTTCCATAAAAACAACTGTAAACCTACTTTTTCCCCACTCTATATTATAGTTAAGTGCTGTTGAAACTGAAGTTAAAGGTGTCTTCAGACCTTGACCTTAAGGACACAGATTTTCTCTGTTCTCTAGCTCCCAGCTGACATCAGAACAGTGCCTTTGCTCTAAAAAGGGAGGTCATATAAGGAACTACTCATCACTCCAAGGGAAAGACTGCTGATATGGGATCAGAAATGTTACCTGTGTCCAAATAAATCAGCATGGGAGAGAGAAAACATTGACCTGGTTTCCAGTGACCTGGATTCCAGCTGAAACCTAGCTGTAAATTGCTCTCAGACATTGATCAATTCCTTCTCATTCCCTGGTTCACACACATATAAAAATGAGTTGAATAAAGTGTAAGGTGAATATTTTAAAATTTATGACAATAAGTCCTATTATTTGGGGTTTTAAGCTACTTGCAAACTGTATGGAAGACAGATTTCCAGGTTAAACTCTAAGGATAATATACCTTCATCTGGTACCCTACCTCCATGTGTATAGAAAGAGAATTTGGCAGAGCAGATATGATATTTAGAGAATTGGGTGAGTACATAATGTCTACACAATGTCAAAAAAGGGGTCAAATGGTAATGTGAGGGGTTGCTTATTCTACCTCAGGAGAATTTTTTCCAAACACATTACTATTAGGAGCAATTTCACCTGATATAGCATGATTGGGTCATCAGTGGTGGGATTAGCTGTGGAATAAAATGTAGACAGAGAGCAGAGTTTATATCTATAAATAATAACATTGTATATCTGCCTTCCCACAGCCCTCAGAACCCCTAACTCCCTTTCTCAAGCTATCTCCAGTTGAGCTGAGTAGGGGAGAGTTTCTATAATAGCCTCATGCTTGCTCCAAGCAAGTAGGAAGGAGGTCATAGAAAGAAAGAAAAAAAAAAAAACAGAATGAAAAATAATCCTCAAGAAGGAGCAATGCATTAGACACCCAAGACAAAACCAGGAGATAAGACATTGTAGAATTTAGGTTGAAAAGATGATCAGGAGATGCCCTTATCAAAGGCAGGGAATGTGTTAGGGTGGGGGCTCCCTATGACTACGGTGTGAAAGCAGGTCCAGATTTCTCCAAGTAACAAGTAAAGGAAGAATAAGCTCAAACTCCCTTAAGCCAAAAGGAAATGAATGTATTGGCTCAGGAAACTGAATAATCAAGGGCAGTACCTTCAGTCACTGATGCAACATGAAGCCTAAGAAGAAAGTAACATATGCACAGTTTCTGTTTAACTTTTTTACTCTCCCCCCTTACAGAACACGCACAGAACATTTAGTCCCCTCAAAATTTGTATGTTGAAGCCATAATCCCCAGTATACCTAAACATGTGGCTATTTTAAAAAGGATCTTTAAAGGGGTAATTAAATTAAAACATGGTCATTAGAATGGGCTCAAATTCAATATGCCTGGTGTCCTTATCAGAAGAAATTCTTATACAGATAGGCACAGAGGGAAGACCATGTAGCAGGGGTGTCAAACTCATTTCACCAGGGGCCACATCAGCCTTGTTTTCAAAGGGCCGAAATAATTTTAGGACTGTATAAATGTAACTACTCCTTAACTGTTAAGGAGTTGAAATTACATTTGGCCCTTTGAAGGCAACCGCAAGGCTGATGTTGCCCCCGGTGAAAATGAGTTTGACACCCCTGAGAAGGAACAGGGAGAAGGTGGCTGTCTGTAAGCCAGAGAGAGAGGCTATAGGAGAAATCAGCTCTGCTGACAACTTGATCTAACTTTCAAACTATAAAAATAAGTTTCTGTTTAAGCCACGCAATCTGTGGTATTTGTTACGACAGCCCGATCAAAGTAATATAGATTCTGAGTTGGTTGATTCTGAATTTCAGAATGCTCAGCTTTTGGGTGGTGACTATTACTGAGAGAATTTCTGCCTGGTCACTTAGAAACAAATATATAAGGAAAAAACATTCATTGCACCAAATGTCCTGATATAGGTAGGGGTGGATAAGAGTAAATTTAGTTTACTATACCTGAGGATAAGCTGAATTATGGATACTTTCCCTCTGTGAGAAGCAATTCAATTTAGAGGGAGTCTGGATCCTTCAGACTTAATTTGAATATTAATTGCAAAGATGGTATTCTGTACAAGTCTTCTGCTTACTAGTTTATGCTTAATTAAAGATCACTGTATGTGTGATGTTTTCCCTTTGGTTACAGTCATTGTATTTGCATATAGGGCATTTATTTCCCTCATTCCTTAACTAATTTTTACCTATCAGCCTCAGAAGAAACAATTTTTTTGTCTCCAAAAATTGGTAAGGAAAAACATCTGTAACTGTAAAACAAACCCCCAAGCTCCCCAGGTATGGCAGGACACAATGTGTTTAGAAGGCAAGAATGCTAGGCCTGCTTTTCGTACACCCCATTCCCTGTAAGAGGCTGAGGCAGAGTCAGAGAGGGCCTCTGGCTTGTTGGCTTGGATCTCCAGGCTCTGAGACCTTTCCACTGAGAATCAACCTCCAGAAAATCACATAAAAATCTTGGGCCCGCCATGCCTCCAGAGTGCATGTCCTCATGGAGGCAGTTGAAAGAAACTTTCTATATCCTCATCCTCTGCCTCTTGCATTTTGCCTGCCATTGAGCACAGTTGACAGTAATAATTCTGTTGCCAATAACAAAACTTGATCCTCGTACTTCATTCTTAGTGAACCAAGCTTCCAATGGGGGAAAAAAATTACATGTTGTGAAATAACACTGGCCTTTTTCTTTTTTCTTCATAGAAATAATATTTTTTACTTACCAATCCATTTCTTTTTTTTTTTCTAATAAAATAAGAAAATTATATTCCCCAACCACCTTGCACCTGGGTGTGGGCTGCATGACCAGCTCTGGCCAATGAAATGTGGGAAAAGTATACACTCTTTTCCCTGGCTGACCCCACAAAAATTACTTCCCAGGTATGACTGACTGTCCCTCTTTACTGACCACATGGGAGGATGATAGTGTTCCAGGGTGGAAGGAGTCTGGGTTCCTGGGATCTTGGAGCATCCTCTCATGAGAGCCGCCCAGCTAGGAATCCCTGCACTGAAACTAGTGTGTATGGTAAAGTTTTACTCTGCACTGTGGAGATCTTTTATGTTGTTGAGATTACAGCTTTGTTTTATCCTAAGTAATACAATTCTTTTCTTTTTTTATTTGTATGGGAATGATGATGACACTCAAAGGCTGAGTACCTGTGAAGGAGTGAAAATATTATATAGATGATTTCAATTACACAGTAGCTTACGGAATACTAAATTGGATCCATCATGTAATCCCTCTAAATCTAATCTTTTTTTTTTCATTTTGCCTTCTTTAATCTGCAAATCCAAACAGGAGTATGTAAGGTTATTTCTGGTTTGCCTTACTTATCTGCAAAACTGTGACTCAGAATGACAAATGTGTTGTGGGAAGGCCACTGGTCTGAGAGCTGGCAGATTGGGCCAGAGTCTCTGGTGTGCCTATGACCTGCTATAGGACCATAAAAAGTTATTTCCCTCTCTGCATTATATCGTGAGCACAAAGAGACACTTGCCATACCAAGGGTTTGAACTATAGTATGCCTGAGTTCTCCACCTTACCTGCCCCACCAGGTAATGTTTTGAGATTTGAATTCTCAAGTTGAGAACTCAAAACCTGACAGTCTATGATGTCGGGTTTTTTGTTTTGTTTTGTTTTTGTTTTGTTTTTATTGCATTATGTCTTAAAAATAAGAAAACCCATATGTAAACCTGTTTCATCTTTACAGACAACACTTGCTTTCTCATATGGCAACAAAAAATTGGAGCTGAGAAGCAGTTACCCTGTTTATGTGCTCTAAATTTTTCATAGTTCACTTCATAATGTGATACTCTGACCTAATTCTATCTACCTAGTCGCTCTAGACATTGGAGCTTTCTTCAGGTTTAGGGCGAATTTAACCTTGCCTAAACCTGAGCACACCAAGAACGTAGGAGGAAAGTAGATGCTGAGACACAGCTGAGATACAAATTTGGCAGAGCCACAGTATGATAAGAGGTAAGGGTGATAGCCAAGCTAAAAAGTAAGCATCAGGGTCTACAACCAGGTCAGCCTAGAGAAAGTTGATAAATTAAAAAAGATCATCACAGCCCTCGTCGGTGGATCAGCTGGTTGGAGCGTCATCCCATGACCAAAGGGTTGCGAATTCAATTCCCACTCTGGGAGCATGCCTGGGTTGCAGGCTTGATGCCAAGTCTGGGCGTGGGAGGTTCCCTGTCAGGGCACGTGCTGGGCGTGGCCAATGGATGCTTCTCTCTCATGGATGTTTCTCTCTCTCCTTTCTTCTTTCTCTAAAAGCAATGAAAAAGTGTCCTCAGGTGAGAATAAGTAAATATATTAATTAATTAATTAATTAATTAAACATTAATCAATGATTAATGTTTAATTAATTATAATAAGGCCATCGTTGTAATTCCTTGACTGTTTCACACAGTGCCTTTGCTACTTCTTTGATACATCAAGTACTTCGAATGTTTTCTCATTTCATATATGAAAATAGATAATTATATACATCTCTTAAGGCTCATTTGAGAATTAGTGAAATATTTTGTGTAAAGCATAGGGCCTAGCACATAATAAATGTTCAGCAAATGGTGGCACCACTATCCTTGTCACAACTGGTAAAAGTGATTTTTAGATATGTAGCAAGAGGACTCGATGTGGGGGGAGCTGTGAGGTAAAGGTGGGGGTCTGGCCTTCACTATTTGTGACTGGAGATGACTCAGTGAAACTTCCAATAAGGCAAGGGAAGGGAATTTTGCTAGCTTATACGTAAGCTTGTACTTAAAGCTCTGAGAGGCCATCACCTCTCTCCCTCTTTTCCTCAAAACAAATCAAAGCACTATTTTCTTTGATCAATATATTTCAGACTATATACCATTCCTGAGACCTTTCTCTTTCAAGTTTTATTTTACATTGCTTTCACCCATCTTATAAAATTTGGAACGAGAGTGAAAATGATAACAAAGAGAATGTTTAAGGGAGCTAATAGTGATTAAGCAGCCATTGTGTGCCAAGTAGTGGGCTTAGTACTGTCCTCACAAAAATCCTACAGATTTGATTTTGTGAATTCTATTTGATAATGAAACTGAAGTTGAAAGTACTTACGTGACATTTTTCTGTTTCACTTTCATCAAAGCCCTTATCAAAACATTAAATGCATCTTTTATCCATCCACTGGTGGGCTTTGCTGCCCATTGTCCTGTTCTAAGCTAAGCTTCACATGAGCAGAGGTTCTGCTTGCTGTTTTCTTTAATAGTTCAGACCCAGCACCTGAAACCTGGAACACAACCTGGCAACATAAAAATTTGTTGGATACATTAATTAATTAATTAATTAATTAATTAATTAATTAATTAATGAGTGAATGAAAATCACATTGTGCTAACTCTGATCCTGCCATTCTCTGCCTCAGTCCACAACCAATCATCCTTGACTCTGAAGGTGACTGTTCTGAAGCTGCCTGGGCAGCGTGACCATGCTGGGAGTGGCACACACACAGTGGGCCATTTGGTCTTCCATCTCCCTCACTGGTTACAAAGCAAAGATTCCCTATCTTCCCATTCTTCTAAAGATGCCTCCTATGATAAGTTTTAAACATGAGTAATATTAGGTGTGTGTACTCTACTACTAGCTTACAGCTGAAAGTGTTGTCTGCATGCCATATATGAAATATCAAGAAGATTCCCCTAATGCAGAGGCATCTGCTCTCTCAGCCAAGGAGCATCTTCACACTTTATCTTGGGCAGAGGACACTCACAGGCATGGTTATCCTGTCCTGAGCACAGTCAGACTTGGAAGACTGACAACCCAGGCTGCTGTCCTCATCTAGTAGTGCCTGGTGGTACTTTTTATTGTCTTCATTGGAACAGATGAACTATCAAAGGTGCTTTCACACCCATGCTACCATATTACCCTCAAAGAACTTCATGCACTCAGAGCTGGTGGTGTTAGTCCAACTTTTCAGAGCACAAAATAACAGCTGAAAAGCCAAAGTGACTTGTCTACAGCCACAAAAAGTCATCAATACAAGTAGAGCTCAGAGACTCAAATTAGGCCAGTATCTTTTTAACAGGCTATGCAACATCTTATCCTCTTAATTTATTATATTCAGGATGTTCTGGGTTCTCAAGTCAGTATAGGGTGCAGAAGCAGGAAGCTTGATGTGGTGGACACAGCACAGATGATAGTATTATGGAGCTTGGGACTTAATTCCTACACAGAAATTAAACTCATACAGCCTGACCCACAGCCAACCCTCTTATAGGCCTGGAAGGGCTGGAAAACAAGAAGCATGTTATCTTCTTTCCTCTCATTTCTTGAACACAGTATCTTTTGGCAGCTGTGGTTTCTGTCTGAATTCAATGTACTTGGCTCTCTTTAGAATTCGGCCCAAATTCATAATGGGTGACAATAACCCAGTGGAGAAAAAATAACTCTCACAATCTCAATGTCTCCTATCTACTCTCCCCAAGACTCACTGTCAACATTTCCTAAGCTAAATTGCACCATGGACTTTTCTCCATTTCCTGACAATAGGACAGATAGCCCCAACGTGAGTTTAATGCTTTCTCCAGTTATGCAGACACAGTTTTTCTGAAAATAATCTTAGGCCAATAAACCAAGCCTGTCTCTATGCCAAAGGATAATAAAATCTGCCAGAAGAGGCACAGCTGCTTCTTGCTGAATAGAATCCCGCCTTCACTGGTTGCAACAGCCATTTACTTTTGAAGGAAAACAGGTACAGGGAAGAATTATTAACAATTTTTGGAACAGGTACAGTTTAGGCAGCATATTTATCTTAAAAAGATATTGGGAGCAAACATTTTCATCTGGAGTATGAAATGACAGATAACAGCAGAGATGTATGAGAAGCCGGTTGAAAACATATGGCTTTATCCTGGGTTTGTAAGAAAATAGTGAGAGAAAAGAAAAGTTTGTAGAGGAGCTATACCTCACAAAAACAATCTGTGAGTTGTACCCTTTAAGAGAGAAAAGGACTTTTAAGGAGAGCCACATTTTGATATTCTAGAAGCACTTGATGACTTATAATCTCCTTCCTTCAGTAACATGCCTCTGTGAAGATGAAAGACAGAAAAGCCCTGAGAAGGAACCACCGTGCAGCTCCATATTTCAGTTCCCGGGGACAGAGTGTTTGTGGAATCAGATAAGGAGCAGAGGTAGAACTGAAGTCTCTTTTCTTCATGGGCTTGAAGGAAAAAAGTGGTTATCAGTGCACATTTCCCTGAATATTATACTGCTTTAGGTCATTATTTTACTTCTCTTTCATCTAAAATCGTGATTTATCTTAACAGCATATTGGTGGTTTGGGATTCTACTGAAGTATTGAAGTGTGACAACAGATTTTATGGCTTAGATAGAATGTCAGAAACCACATAATCTTCTTTTATAATTTAAAAATAGTTAATAAATCATTTGTTAATAGTAAGCCACAGGAAGTAGCATTGAAAGAGACCCTAGAAGCCATCTAACCTATCTTGGGCACAGTTTTTCTCACATGCCTTGTCACGAGAGTCTCCAGCTTGACACGGGCTCACATGGGATCAGAGAGCTCTCTCTAGTGTGACTAAAAGGTGTTCTTTAAATTGGACCTCATTGTTACATTCATCTCCTTATTCTAGCTCTCCTGTCCAGGGTAATATTTGAAAATAAATTAAGATGTTTAGATCTTTTTCATATTTACTTCCCTGAGGGGCATCCTAGCTCCTTACCATTCTGGTTATTTCCCCAGGACTTTGTCTAGTTTTTCATCCTCTACTGTAAAATGTTACAATAAGAACTTGACACAGACTTAAATCTATCAATGTATGTATAGTGGTCAAAACCATGTGTGGCACATACAAGTGCTGCACAGGTTAGGTCCTGCTTCTTCTCCAGGAATATTCTAGCCATATCTGAAGAACAAAGAGAAAGTGTTCCCTTTCTTTGTCTGGAGAATGTTTTTCTACCAGTGTCCCAAAGACATGCAACATCCTTACTTAATATTAGACTTTAGGCTATTGGAAACAAGAACTGGTGCCAACCTATACCTCTCATATCATTTGATCTAAATGTAGAATTTTACATTTAACCCCCAAAACTACCTTCGTATTGCTCTAACATTACAGTTAATCAAAATCTTTGAGCTGTTTTCATTATCTGAAAACTTTTGCCTTTAGAACAAAGATATAGAATTAATTGCCTTGTCTCCTATATTTCCATACAGGTCATTAGTGAGGATTTTTAATAGAATGAGACTGAGGACAGAGTCCTATGTCCTACATAAAGATTCTCCTGCAGCTCGATAACAATTTATTAATAAGCTTTGGCTAATTTGTTCTATCTCCACACCTCACTGTAATGGACTTTCCTGCCTTTTCCCTGTTTCCCCATCATGTCTGTATGACCATTTTGAGAAGCATCATTTCATGCCCAGCAGCAGAGAGACACTCGGTGCAGATTCTTCTGCTCTGGGATCTTGTGTATTAGCATATAGGTAATGAATTTAATTGAGCTTTACTGAGAACATGGTTTCTCAGGAACCCATGTGGCTGCCTAGTAGTTAAATGCAGCCTATTTATTAGTCTGCTCAAGAATTTTGAAGAACTGTTAGTGTAGAAAGCTAGATATTAATAAAGGAAGAGAGCAGAAAGAAATTCAAACTGTAATTGAACAACAATAAAGTAATTAAAAAAAAAAAAGAAAGAATCAGATATTATTAAGCATAGTAAACTAGGGAGTATAAGCCTGCTTGCTTCGCCAGGAAGTTACAGGTTCACACACTCCCCAGGGAACTATTGGTCTGTACCTCTTGTTCCTCACAGATTACTGGGGGAAGGGACAGAATAATAAAGGGGAAGAAAAGCACGTGGGTGGTGAGAGCCAAAATGGTGACCATAGAGGCCTGTCTGTCTAGCCTGGGAAAAGGAATCACGTTGGATAAGAGATATAACCATGAAAGATCTATGGGGTGGACAAATCAGAAGTGTGCAAAAGCTTAGAAAGTTGATTGGTTATTTTGAAAAAGTACCCGGTCCATCCCAAACCTGAGATAATATAATCAGCTTAACAAAGAAATAGCTTTCTCTGTTTCTCCCTCACCCCCTCTCCCTCCCCGCTCCTCTCTCTGTGTCTCTCTCTCCCACCAGATAACACGGCTAGCCCCGTTCATCCACACCTTGTCTCTGTTTCAGCTGTGTGGCTGCGCAGACTTTAAGCAGTTTCCAAGCTGAGCCAGCCTGTCAGAGCACAGCCAGGAAAAGGATTGATGTTAATACGCCACAAAATGTCTGGACACTGGCCTCTTTCTAGGCATTATGAAGGCATGCTGAAGGCAAGATTGGATTTTTCCTATGGTGGAAAAATCTAATGGATGGAGAGATGGGACATTGGAAAACTAGGGGAACTCTCTTGATTTTACATCTGGTGCCACAAATAAATTTTAACGCCAGACCTCATCCTCCCTTGTGGGTCTTCTGGAATGCTTTCCTTGTGACACCGCAAGAACCATGGTTCCTGATTCCACCAGCAACAGAACCATGTCAAAAATAAATATTTGTCAAATCATTGTGCTTATCCCACATGTTTGACAACGTTCATTAACAGTGGGCACAAGCGCCAACAAAAGTTCACCATTACCATGTTCATCTTACAGCTCAGAAAATGGAAGTACAAAAGTAAGTGACTTTCCTGAGGCCACACAGTTAAAAAGTGATAAAACCAGGATGCAAATCTGGACAAACCAGTGAGAGAATACATTGTCCTAGTCACTACTCACTCCCCTTCCTTGCCCCTTGGTGTGCCCTTGACTCTGATAGACACTTTACATTTCCTGTTCTTTGTCAGCCCACCCTCTTCTCATCTCTCTCTCATATTTCATGATTTCTCAGTTGATGGGGGACTCCACCCACAGAACTCCCCTGAGTCATCACAGATGAGAAATAAAAATGCTCAACGCTTGATTTGCTTGGGGAGGAAAGGTGACCAGTCCCTCAAAGGAGAAAGGTCCTGAACACCTTCTTCCCTGCGTTTTTATTGAGTTCAGCTCACACAGAGATACATAGTATGCACATAAAGCTCATCAACCAGTGTCCAAAAAGCTGCAATCATGAAAAACTGACATCATTTACAGATAGTAGTGGAAGAAACACAGGGATTGTCTCTGGTCAGGGTTGGATTTAGTTTAAGTGTCTGTTTCATAGCAACAGAGCAGAGCAAACCTCGAAGCAGACAATGTATATTTTTTCTGTGGCCAGACTCCCCCCTGCACTCCCCCAGGAGCCATCTGTTCCAGTACAAGGTCTCAGAGCTGCCTCTTGGCATAGTTCCCAGGCTGAGTCAGGCAGGGAGAGCAAAGCAGCCAAGAGACTAGGAGACTTTTGCAGAAAGACTGAGGACTCAGGCTATGACAAAGCCAAGGGGTGAGGGTCTTTCTGCCCCTTCTCTGAAGACCCCTAAGTTCTTCCCTGATGGTCTTTCATGACAGTGCCTATCTTAGATTATCCCTCTTCCTTTGAGGGATCCTACCCATCATTGGCTAACCCGTCATCCACCCAGGGCCAAGCAGGGGGAAGTGAGGGAGGCAGGGTCTGTGCTCCTGCCAGGAGGTAATGTTCTGTCTCCTTAGTGGCTCATGTCCCCAAGGCCTTTTCACTCAGCTCTAGCTGTGGGACAAAAAGCTACAGTCCCTGAAACCAGGGGGGATGACTCCCAACACTCAGTAACTTAAAATACATGCACAATCTTCTATCTTTATTCTGTGATTTCATTGATACTAATTTGAAACCTTCATTATTTAAGGCAGCTGGGTGTTCCCTTTCCTTCTTTCCAACAATGTGTTGGGTGGCAGCTCTCTCTTTAGCAGTTTAAAGCTCAGCATCTTAAATACAGAAGAAAATAAGAGTTGGACATATCTGCTCTTTGTCATTCTTAATATGACATTGTCCCCCTTAGCAAGAGGCCAGTTCTTTCCATGTCCATATTCCTTCTCTGAACAAAGTTTAAGCAAAGCTTTTTTGCCAACTTTATCATTTTGCCTGATTTTTGGTACTCTGGTTTTTACTATTAGGATATAATTTTGTTGCATTCTGCAGAGATTATAAATATATTAGAAGGCAAAATCCTGATGAAAATTTGAGATTAAGATTTTACAAGAATTTGAAAGAATCTGTTGGAAGGAACTAAGGAGTACCAGAATTTGAAGATTCTATCAAAAGAACTATGGAAAAGGAAAGAGTCAGCATCCTTGTGAGGCACTTAGTCCTTCTTTGAAGGAGCAAATTTTGAGTCACAATGAGCAAGAGAAGTAAACATCAGGTGGTAAAAAAAAATCAGTGGCTTTCCTAGTGTGGGGGGAATATTTCTGGTAAGGGACAGTAACAAAACAGCATTAGCTGGATGCAATGATAAATGTGGGAGAAGAGAGTGTGCAATCAAGGCTGAGAAAGGTGTACCATCTTCACACTGTCCATTTAACATCATCTGACATCACCTTTCATGATGGAGATGCAGAGAAAATATATGATTTACTAAGATCACAGAGCTACTCAGAGACACATTTCGAGGATTAGAATTCAGGTCTCCTACTTCTCAATCTAGTATAAATTTAAGGCAAAGATAACTCATTTAAACCTGACTTGAGGCTAGAGGGTTACATTTGGAAATATAAAGACCTCAAACAAATAAAAGATATTGTGTAAAAAAAAAAAGCAAAAAGTGAAAACCATCCAAAACCATGAAGTAAGGCTAAAAAAAGTTCAATAAAATCCTGCACATTTTTGACCATGAGGACTACTTTGATGTTTCTTTTGCAATATCAAAAACAATTTTTGACAAGTCTTTTCATGCCTTCTGTGTTCCTTCACACATTCATAGTGATACTGGATTGCATTCCTGGAGTCTGGTCATGCCCAGCCACAACTAACTGCTGTGTGACTAGAGTGCCACAGAGTAGAGCCAGCAAATGTTCTGACTGGGGAGGCAAATGCCACATTTAACAAGCAACATGGGGTGGAATTTCCACAGAAGATAATTCATGTGGTTCAGGGGATGATGGAGTAGATTCCTGGGGGTCTGTAATAAATGGGTGCTGATGAAGCCGAGGAAATGGGGTTTAAGCAGAATTAAGAGGAAGAGGAAGAACTTTCCAATAGAACTGTAAGGCCAGAATGGAACTATAAATGTTATGGAATAAAAAGGTTGAGTTTGGAAAAGGGGTTAACTGGGAAGGACGAGCTTGGAATGTGTAAAAATTTGAATGCTATTTTTTCAAAAATGTTTATATGTATTTAATACATGACAGATTGGTTGGGTACTGGGAAATCATAGATAGTGAGATCCATGGAATTTACAACTCATAAAAGAAGACATTCTATTCCAAAGGAATAAGATGGTAGAACATAGGTGATTATAGAGCAAATATCAGGGCCCTCTGAGTATGTCATAGGCTCATCTGCCCAAACTGAGAGGAGCGTCAGGCAAGTTCATATGAAAGACATGGTGTTTAAGCTGGACTTCAAGGGATATTAGGAGTCATTTGAGGAGGAATGGAGTGTTCAGGTGGAGGAAGGCATAGCAAATGCAAATGAACAGAGGTAAAAGTGAGCCAACTGGGAGGTGTTTAGTGTAACCTAATCAGCAGTGATACAAACCGATGCTGGAGAGGAAGGTGGCAGCAGGTCATGATGCCTTTCCACAAACACATGCACACATGCTGACTACTTCTATGGAAAGCCACCAAAGTCACCTGCATGAATGCCTTACTTACAGTTCCTGCCCTGAAAATGTTTACAACATAGCAGGTGACAGGGAAGTCATTAACTACTTTCAAAGTCATATGCTAAGTATCATGATAGAGATATGCACAGACAAAAGATCAGCTAAGCAAATAACTTCATGCATTTTGTCCACAATTTCTTCTCATTTATTCACCAAATATTTATTGAGCACTTTCTATTATGTTAGGCAGTGAGGATATTAAAGCACATGAAAATCATTTCCCATTCTTAAGGAACCCATAATCTTTTTAGTATGACATACAAGAAAGTTAACATCTACACCCAAGCAGGATAAAAATAATGACAAAGATACTTACAGGGCACAATAAGATGACAAGGAAAAATAATGTATTCAGCCTGGAGACCAGAGAAGGCTACCGGTAGAGACAAAAGGTTATTTGTTAAAAACTGGGTAAAAGATAACTCTCTGGACAGGAGCATCCTCTGTAGGTAGATGGGCTAGTACATATCTGCCAACTGATGCCTCATGTATACAGTGTTGCAAGGCATATGGAAATGCTATGACATGGTTCATAACACCACTGCCCTACATTATAGCTCAGCAGAACTTCATTTTAACAGAACCCAAATCAGTCCTCTCTGGAGAGTAGATCATATATTCAGATGGCCTCCCCAGCCATAATTTTAACATTTGCATTCATGTTTCAATTCCACACTCTAATAAAACATGAACCTTTTAAAGGCAGTCAGTCATTCATGGATCAAAGTCACCTGGCAGGCTTTGGTTTTCTGCCAAATTAAAACTTGGCTCTATATTGCTGGCCAAAGAAAGATTGTCTCTAAGATAAATATTTGGAGTTCAGGAGACATGGCCAGACTGCAAGACTTTTAAGTTATAAATGAGATTAACCAAAGAGCATATATGCATGGCACATATACACAGGCAACAGTGTGGTGATGACCAGAAGAGGGGGAGCTGAGGGTGGAGCTGAGTAGAGGTGGGCAAGGGTGGGGGAGAATAGGGACATCTGTAGTAGTGTCAACAATAATAATAAAATTTTAAAATTCCAGACTGTAGGGTACTTTATTAAGCAGTACAATTTCTTCAACAAATAAATTGCAAGAAAAAATAAAAAAATTGAAAGAAACTATACATTTTAATAGACTTAAATGACAAGTAATAATAATGTATAAATGTTACTTGACTTCAGACTCAAACAGAAAACTAAAAGAAAATAATTATTACATTTCTGAAGTAGTTGGAATTGTGAATATTGAGTGGATATTTGATGTTAAAGAATTTGTATTAATTGTTAAAAATAAAATAAAAGATCACATTTGGAGTTTTACTCTCTCAGATATATCCTATTAATTTACTTGGTAAAATTAAAAATTACATGTACAAAGGGGAACCCTAGTGCCCTGTTAGTGGGAATGCAGACTGGTGCAGCCACTACGGAAAACAGTATGGAATTTCCTCAAAAAACTAAAAGTGAAATTGCCTTTTGACCCAGTGATTCCACTGCTGGGGTTATACTGTAAGAACCCTGAAATACCAATTCAAAGGAACCTATGCATCCCAATGTTCATAGCAGAAAAATTTACAATAGCCAAGTGCTGGAAGCAACCTAAGTGCTCATCAGTCAATGAGTGGATCAAAAAACTATGGTACATTTACACAATGGAATACTATGCAGCGGAGAGAAAGGAGCTCCTACCCTTTGCAATGGATGGAACTGGAGAGCATTATTCTAAGTGAAATAAGCCAGGAGGTGAAACACAAATACCATATGATTTCACCTATAAGTGGAACATAATGAACAAAACAAGCAAATGAGCAAAACAGTACCAGAGGAAAGAAGGAACAGACTGATAGAGACCAGAGGGAGTGGGGAGGGGGATAAGGAGGGAAAGAAGGGAAAGGGTCCAATCAACAAACAGGTATAAATGACCCATGGGCATGGACAACAGGGTGGGGATTGACTGTGGGAGAGGGGAGGAGAGCAACAGAGGAAAATTGGGACAACTGTAATAT
>VMDR010024153.1:0-15178 GCA_007922815.1 Macrotus californicus | reverse complement strand
GAAGCATGGACACTGTTGGTGAACAACAGTGTAGCAAACAATGATGTAACAAGGACAAAGGTTACTGACAAGATTTGCTAAATACGTCAGTGACTGATAAACCAAAGATTGAACATGGTGTCAACTGGGGGAAATAAATGTTAGTGGCAGAAGTGAGATTAGAACCCAGATTTCTTAGATTGTAGGCTAACAACCAGCATGTATCAGCCTTTAATCTTTACAGTGTCAGGTGCCTTACTTGTATGATTTCTTACCTCTAATAATGGGGTTAGTGAGTTAGGGAACTCACTCAAGAGGCCTATTCTTTTGTTAAGCCATCTAATTGACGTATCATGCTAGGCACTAGCTATAATGGTTAATGGCTTTTTATTAGAGTTGTAGCAGCAAGAAATCACAGACAGAATAAGACAAATTCCAATTTAAATGTTATAACAAAGATGAAATAGCAGCTCTTGCTGATTGAGCTTCATGAAATGTGACTAGAAAAGGTGGCATTTGCACTGGGTCTTGGAGCATGAGTAGGGTTCCAGGAGCCACTCATGGGATACCAAGGGGGAGCGGCCTCATACAGAGAAGCCAGAGGTGTCAAAAGCTGTGACTATTTGAGATGCTACCTCGTGGTCTCAGAGGCTGCATGGAACAGATGATGAAGGGGAGATGTTGGCTTCTGTGTCAATGAGTGCAAAGCAGCCCGGGGTTGGTGATTTCAGAATCATTATCCAGTACTCATTCATCTGATCTTAGTTTCATATGACAATATTATAATTTATTCATGGCATCCAAAGTATAGCAAAATGTAGTTTTACAGCCTGTACTGAGATCAGTGCATTCCATTAGGAAGGAAGAAAGGATTTTCTTTGAGAAACAAATTGGTAATGTATTTGGAAAAAAATGTGAGGATAAATTAATTTTCATCATGGAACAAACTCTGACCTATAGAGTAGCAAGTGTTCTCTATCCCTTCTCCACAATTTTTCTCTACCCCCCCACCCACCCACTTTATTCTGCTGGGGAAGAAAAGCGGGCAGGGTAATAACAGCCAGGCCAGGGAAGGAAGTTCTGAGCGCTACCTGGGTCCTGCTCCTATCTACATAGGTGAAGAAGCCTGCAGGAGAGATCTGGTCAGGACCTGCCCAGGAGAAAATGCTGGATGGAAAGGCTCCAAGCCTCTGACACAGTCTCTGTTATCTGCAGAGCTTCAGCCGAGCCTGACATTATAGCACCCTATAGTCGTGTTTGTTCAAGCAGAGTGACAGGGTTTGAGAAGTGATATTTCACTGGAGTGGGGTTTTGCTGAAAGCAGATTCAGTGGCTCCTCTTAATGAGTGTCATCCTGCTGACTGTTCAGGGTTGTGTTCTTTGTGCCATCTGTTAACATTCTGAGTTCTCCGCACAGCACTTGCTTGCTGTGCAATGTTCCCCCCGTCTGTGTAGTCTCAGCCATGTATGGCCAGATGAGCCGGGTGCTGACCAGGGTGTCTTTATGGCAGGCCCTCCTAGAAGGCTCAGGTCACGTCTGCGGAATTCCTACAGCCCTATTTAGACGTCCTTGAGGAAATGCCAGGACTTGAGAAGAGCACAACTTCTCCAGGGCACTCTGACACCAACAGCTCACTGCTGAGACAGTGAAATAGTCTGTGAGAGCAGTTTAGGAAAAAATGTATATTTTGAATTTGAGTGTAGGTAGTGAATTAAGGAGGCATCTTTCGCAAGAGTATGGGGATATGGGGAGCTGTTGTAGCGTCTTAATTGACACGTTCCAAATTTTCTCTTTTATGTATAAAAATTGATTGTGGAAAACAAAATTAAATCTCTTAAGACACTGTTGAGAATTTATATGATCATTTCTTTTAAATCCACACAAGCACACGCACACACATGGAAGCCCCCGTGGCAGAGAGCAATTGCTGTGAGGTCTAGGCAGGGTGCGGGACTCATCCATCTGCTCCCAAAGCGTGTCCCAGCTGACCCAGCACGAGCTCTCTGACAAAGCCTCTCCCCCGCAGTTCAGCTTTCTCTGCACAGGAAATGCGGGGCACACTGTGGTGAAGCCTGTAACAACTTCTGTTCACGTTCATGATCTCCACCATGTTTCCTGAAAGCTGAGTTGCAAACATCCATGTGCGTATCTCTTGTCTTTCCTTCTTTCCTTCTTACATTCTTTATTTGTTCAACAGACATTTATCTATTTACCTAGGGTCGATTATGTACTAAGTACTGGACTAGGTGCTAAGGCTGTGTTTTTAAAGTGTCCTAGTCCTCAGTGGTGAGGGACAGAGTTGTCATTACAGTACAGTTTGGAGTGAGTGCTGGGTAGCTGTGGAGCACAGAGGACACCTTATTTGTTAAGCATCTACTTTATACCAAGCCACCTAGGCCTGAGGACCACTATCCACGCTCACGTGGGCCCTGTGGGGATGAAGTTGTCTGTGTTAATTGTTCCTCTTGTGGACCCAGATGGATGGCTGAGCCGTCTCACCCACGCCTCTCATCTCCGTGCTCTCGAGCCGACCACACAAGCCCAATTCTGGGATCAGGTTCTTATCCCCTCCTGAATGTGTCAACCTGCTACTAGCAATATCCTGAGGAAATGCAGCCATACATTGAAGTAAAATGATGTCTCTTACTTTAGTTTCTGCAGACATTAGCTAGTACATGTTCCCTTTCTTTGTGGAGTTCTGTCCTCTGGCGGGGAGAGGACAACACACAGATAACCAGCAACATACAAAGCAGGGCATGGTTGTCTCCGCAGAGTGTTCTCTGCATGTGGAGTGAATGAAGCAGCTTCATTTTGACCAGAGGAGTCAGGAAGTAGATGAGGAAGTGATCATTTTTCTGGGTCATGAAGATTGGTTAGAATGTCAACAAAGAGAAAAGAAGCACTTTAACGGCAGGGGCAAATATAATTACAGGGAGTTTAACTGGGAAAGTACAAAGGATGCCCTGAAACTCTCGGTGCACCGGGAATACTGGAAGGGAGCACTGTCATAAGAGTTAAGAAGAGAGGGAAGCTGAGGGTAGATCACCAGAGCCTTGAATGCCAGGCTAAGGCACATTCTCTGCTATTCTAATTCAACTGGGTTGGTAAAAGAATTTGTCACGTGAGGTGAGAGGTGGTACTAAGAAGGAAAAAACATAATCACGTGTCAGGAACTCTCGGTCTGGTGGGCACCTACTCTTACCCACAGAATACTAAATGTGCCCTCAAAAATTTAATATTTACCAATTTAAAAAGAGTTTTCATCCTCTCCCTCTCTAGCATGGGTTACTTGTCTACTCCTTAGATGTTCATGGTCACTTCCATTAACAGATAAAATATATTCATTTCTTTGTGAAAATGGGCCCCCAAAGATTTTTTTATTTCCCCATGTGATGGAAATAAAAAGAAGTGACTAATATTTTACTGGATTTTATGAGTGGACGTGACCTACACAGGGCTAGTCACAAATCTAAGAATTCTCAAGTGGCCCAAGCTGTAGCCTGCTTGAATTTATGGACAAAATATATTTAATTCAGCACCAAGAAAAAGAAGCAGTAACATGCATAAAAAAAGCTTCTTGCTGATCACAAGGATTAGGTGTGAACACTTGGGAGGCAGAGGAGAAGCCATCACTAGCATTGAAAGATGTCTCATTTGTGAACTGTGTTTCTGTCTCTGGAGAAGATGAGAGTGAGGGAAATTCATCACAAACCCAGTGAAACGAGTCCCGTGTCAGGTTTGCTCAGTTTGTAGTTATTTCGTTGGAATATGAAACATGTTTTTAACACAATGAATGTTAAAACTTTGTGATAATTGAGCTCTGATGATAGAAAAGTTGTCTTCTCTTTGTTGTTCACACATGTTCTCATCTTGACCAGTCGTTTTGTGTCCACAACTGAACTAGCACACACTTCTAGAAAGTAACTCTTAGTAGACTGGGGTTCCACTTCGGCCACCCTCACTTTCTAGCTGTGTGACTTTGGGCACATTCCACAACTTCTCTGAGCCACAGTTTATGCATAGGTGCATTGGGACAAGCATATCTTTTCCACAGAGCTTCTAGAAGGATTGAAAGAGTGTTAATGTAAATCTCGCTGATGTGGGCTAGTGATGCACAACTCTAGTAGGCTAAGGCTTAGCCCTCTCCCCCCTTTCCACAGCAGGCAGAAAAATAAAACAAGTGCAGGCTGTTGACGGAGAGGTAGCCTCCTACACCATGTGCAGTCACTGCTTTGTGCCTCCAAGTTGGGGTGCAGTTGCACTGCAAAGATTCCAAAAAAGAACATAACACCACTTACGAAAGCTTTCAGCATTTGTGGGTGAACACTGATAATTCTGCATTTCAACTGAGGAGCAACTGCTCTTCTCTGCCTTGAAAAATTTAGTTTCCTAGAAGGGCCAGATTTGATCGGGCCAATGCAGGCTGAATTTACTAATACGTGTGGATTTCAGGTGATTTGCCTCATGCTTTCTGCAAAGGCGCTGACATCCCATGACGTTTCACTGGGGCTTCCTCCAGCCAGAAGTCCTGTCCTTAGATGGCCAGTGTGACCTTGGTAACTCTGAGCCAGGTGGGAAGCAAACTCCTACCATGCTCTAATCCTTTAAGTGTGTTTTGGAAACAGGATTTACATGTCTCCCTACTAGATCCTCTTTATTTAGAAACAAACAGAATCATAAATTAGACTTCCAGTTTAGCAATTAGAATAAATTGAATGCATCGGAAGCTTTCTTCCTGCTCCCCACCTCCTCCTTCCCTCCCCTTTCTCTTCCTTCCTCAACTTTTTCTCCTCCTTTTTTTGCCTTCTTTATTGCTGCCATAATCAATAATGATAACAGAGACACTCTACAGAAGTGTTAGTCCAAACACTAGGTCGTCCTAAAGTGGCTTAGAAAGCCCTGCTAAACCCTGAGGACAATTTGGTCGCAACTAATATTCAATTTAAATTAAGAGGAATTGGCCTTTTTTGGGCTTCGCTTTGTGTAGCTCTTCTTACATGTGTCACCTTATTTATCCTCACCATAGTCTTGTCATTGTCATTGGCATTATTGCCAACTCGTAGATATTAAGTAATTTGCTCCTGGCAGTAAGAATGTACATCTGGGGTTTCCTCTGAGGTTTTTTCTTTTTTGCTTCACACTTAGTGTTCTTATTTAATTCAATTGGTATTTATTGAACATTTATTATATTCTTAGTACCGTAGTAAGAGCTGAGTGTAGAGTTAAACAAGACATAATGCCTTCCTCCATGGAGTTTTCACACTAGCAGGGGAAGCAGGTTATTAAAAAAACATACAAACAAGTATAACAAAGCCATAAATGCCACAATGCATATATGTGTGCAATACAAAGTAAGATGAAGAGGGGCATGATTAATTCCACTAAGGGAACAAGTTCGGAGAAGATGTACTATTAAAGGGGACAGACCTTCAATTTTTAAAAAAAAGGAGTTCACCAGGCAGATAAGGATAAACAACACGTGTAGCAAGCAGACCCTTTACCTGTGAAAAGAAATAGAAGTGTGAAGAACTAACTGAGTGTTTCTAGAGTTCTTTAAGCATTAAATATGTATTGCCGCTAATAATTTTATGCTGAGTCTAAGGGTTTCAAATATGTCTAAGCCAGCTCTTCTTCAGGTCTTAGTTCAGTGTGGAAACTACGATTCATAGAAAAGCAACTACAACACTGTGGACTGATGTGCTAACTCTTACAGAAGTCATACAGACACTACATGTTCCAGGTATTTGGAGGCAGGAGAGAGACTTCTGTTTGGGGTGATCAGAGAAGGCTCAAAAGAGATGGCATTTAAGTTGAACCTGGAAGGAAGGCAGACCTGGAGGAAAGACATTCCAGGTAGAGGGACTTTCCATGAGCAAAAGCACCGAGGTAAGAAAGCTCACAGAACCCAGAAAAGAGGAAGCACTGGAGAGCAGGAACGTGCCTGAGAAGATCAAACCCTACATGACTTTCATGGAACTGGAGGAACGGTTCTTCCAGTGGGTTCGGCAGCAGCATCCTCACCCTGCCCAGACTGCCTTCCGATGTCTCCGGCAGTTAAGAGAGAGACTCCTCATGCTGACTAGTCCCTTCACTCTCCCTGAAGAACCCTTACTCCTCACAACATGGAAAGACATGGGCGGTGTATTCAAACAATCCTGGATTCAGTTCTTGGTTCAACTATTCCCTAGCTATACCAGCTAACCAGTTTGAGCCCCAGATTCCTTACCTGTAAAACTGAGATGATGACATGACCTCAGAGGGCCACAGTAAGAATTAAATGAACAATGACTAACAACACACCCCTCACCCTTATGTAACTTAATAAATGTCAGTGCTTGACATTCCAGTCTGCACCTCTTTCCTGATATTCTTCTTTCCTCCCTAATTCACCCTGTACCTGAGACCTCAGCTGACAGAGAGTTTGTGGATGGTCATATTCTCCTTTGAGAAGATTTTACTTTCTTGTAAGTGATTTTTCAGTGTGATGTATTTTAGGAGAGTTGGTGGATAATTATCAGCAGATATGAAAAGAAATTAAACCAGTAAGTAGTACTTTTGACTGAATATAGATAAACCCATCTCGGGTTCCTGAGACAGCAGACTCAGATGGAGATTGGCAGATGGGAAATTTATTGGGGATTTTCAGAATCAAAATGCAGAGGAAAGGAGCAGGATTGGGCAAAAGGAAAAAGGTGGATGCTGGTGCAGTTTTAACAAAGATTTTTAAAGGAGTGGTCCTATAGCATTGTCCTTGGTTGGGATGAAGGGGCTTTGCCTTTACACCCCTTTATATGTAGGCTGCCCACAGAAAGGAGGAATGACTTAGGGTCATGCCACTTTCTTCATGGAGGGGCAGCTGGGGGAGTAAGTGCTTCAGTCTTGAAGGGAGATCTGAGAGACACATCACAAGGTCTACTATGATATCTGAGGCCAGAAATTTAAATACTTCTTTTAAGGATTATTTCATAGCAGGCTAGAATTCATATATGGATTTTACTGATAGTCAAGAAGATATGGAATTCTTAAAGCAAGAGAAATCTGTTCATATTCTGAGCATTGTATTAGTTTCCTATTGCTGCTATAAAAAATTAACACAAACTTAGTGGCTTAAAACAACACAAATTTATTCTTTTATAGTTCTGGAGGCCAGAAATCTGAAGTGTGTTAGGGTTAAGTCAAAATGTCAGCAGTGCAGATTCCCTTTGGAACTCTATAGGAAGTTCATTTCTTTGCCTTTTTCAGCTTTTAAAGGCCACCTGCACTCTTTGACTTGCTATCCCTTCCTCACATCACTCCAAACTCGTGCTTTCACTGTCTTCTTTCCTACTTCCTCCTTTGACCTTCTTGCCTACCTGGTATGTGGACCCTTGTGATTATTTTACATCTAAGGCTCACCAGATAGCCCAGGACAATCTCCCCATCTCAAGGTCCTTAACACAATGACCCCTTCCAAGTCCATTTTGCCATAGAAGGTAACATTCACAAGTTCTGTGGATTTAGTACATGGATATTTGGGGGAGTCATTATTGAGTCAACTGTGAGCATGATAGTCAAAACTTTCTGCACTGGTTCTCCTTCTCCTCCACCTCCTCCTCTTCATCCTCCCTGTTCCTGCTCCTCTTCCTTCTTTAGCTTTTAAAAGGTGTAATGAAGTTGCAAAGAAATGTTGCAGAGAAGTCATGTTCACCTTTCATCATATCTCCCCAATTTTTTTTTAGATTTTATCTATTTATTTTTAGAGAAAGAGGAAGGGAGGGGAAAAGAAAGGGATAGAAACATCAGTTGCCTCTTGCACACCCCAGCCGGAGGATCTAGCCTGCAGCCCAGGCATGTGTCCTGACCAGGAATCAAACCTGTGGCCTTTCAGTTTCCTCAACACAAAGGACAACACTCAATCCACCGAGCAACACCAGCCAGGGCACATCTCCCCCAATGTTGACATCTTGCATAATCATAGTATAATATAAAACCCAGAAAATTGTCATTGCTACAATCCGCAGAAAAGATGCTTATTTTTATAAGTTGTAAAGGACAACTCAGTGCTGGGGATGGTGGTGGTTGGCACTGTGGTAATAATAATAATCCATATAATCACAGTGCTTTTGAAGCTCTTTTATCCCTTCCCACTAAAACAGGTGCTCTATTAGCAAGTTTCTTGCTCAGCCAAGGGTTGCTGATACCTCAATTTTACTCAGTAATTCAAAAGCCAAACAGCTCGTTATCAGTGAGCTGCTTTCCATTTTCTCCTAGGACACTAACATCAAGTTACCCCATCAAAAGGTGACTCAGTTCCCTTTGTTCTGAATTTTCTATTGATTGAAATTTCTTCTATTCAGAAGCAAAAGAGGCATGAGCTTTTGGGTTTACACAGCTGCTCTCTCTGCTTTGATCTGCCTTTCCCCACTCTTGTTTGCCTGTCCACAGCTTCCTCATCCTCTAAGATTAAGTCTGGGTGTTAACTCCTCTCTAACACCATCCTCTCCAACACCTATCAAGCTGGGTTAGCTACCTCTTTTCTGGGTAGATACACTGTACTTCTCTGTACTGATACAGCTCCTTGTTTATGTCTGTAATAAGCTTACTTGTATTGTCTATCTTGCCTATAAACCCCAATAAATAGTGAGTTCCCTGAAGGTAGGGATTAGATTGTTTAAGCCTTTATTTCTATCCCCAGCACATTTTTTAAATGGATTCCTATAATATTTCTAGGCCAATCTGAAAGATGAAAAGCTTTGGTAACAATTGAATGAAAGATATGAGAATAAGTACATCCTAGCTTATCTCCTCTTGAGGTCTCCTGTACTTTTTGTAGATGTGGCAAGATTTGAAGATAGAGAACAGGTAATGATGACAGAGCTGGGGTTCATATGATGTTGACAAGTTAGACTGATGACAAGAAAACACCAAGATTAAATTTAATATAGTCAAATATAAATGTTTCGCTTCCTGTTAAACATGGCAGTTTGAATACCTGCATATATTTCTATTCCCTTCCAAATCTCCACCAAAGTAGCATTTAAGGAATTTAAACAGGTACAGATCTACAAAATAAAATGTACCTGTGTCTGACACCTTTGCTTATAGGAAACCACTTGAACATCAAAAAGACAAAAATATTGACTACAGAAGAAAGACACAACTTTAACATAGATAATAGAGACATTGAAATTGTTAAAGATTTTGCTTACCTTAGTTCAGTCATCAATTCAAATGGGGACTACAGCCAAGAAATCAACAGAAGGCTGAGACTCAAAAGGGCAGCAGCAATGGGAGAATCAGGAAAAAATCACCAAAAGCTACGATGTCTCATTGGAAACCAGGACTAAGATCATCCACAATGTTATATTCCCAATTACTATGTACAGATGTGAAAATTGGATAGCAAATAAGACTGATAAAGGGAAAAAAATTAATTTGTTTGCAATATAGTATTGGAGGAGAGCTTTGTGCATATCCTGGACCACCAGAAAGATAAATAAGTGGGTCCCAGGGCAAATTACTCTGAAACATCAATGGAGGTAAAAATGACAAAACTGAAACTATCCTACTTCAGGTACATCATGAGAAAGTAGGGTTTCTGGAAAAGACAATATTGTTTGGAAAAATAGAAGGCAGTAGGAAAAGAGGAAGACCAAACATAAGGTTGGTTGATTCCATAAAAGAAGCCACAGCCACGAGTCCACAGCAGCTGAGCAGGGTTGTTGAGGACAGGACATTGTGGACATCACTCACCATAGGGTCACCAAGAGTCTGAGCCAATTCAGGACCACATAACACACATAAATCTATGAGATCAAAAAAGAAATTAGTCTCGAGAACACAAGTAGGAAATATGGATAAATTGTGGAAGCTGTAAAGAAGATGGGTGAGTGGAAAATGACTTAGCAGTGTTGAAAACGCATAAACCCAAGTACCTGCAGGGGTGTGAGATAATACAAAAAATACATATTGGTCTCTGCCCCGAGTTTCTGGCATAGAACTCCTAAAACCCTTGTAATTCTCCATGTGATAAGAACACTTTGGGGCATTTCTTGTTCTAATAATGGTCTTTGACTTCTGTCCCTGACCCAGAGCTCCTGAAACTCTTGGAATCTCCCAGGTGATAGCAGTGTCTTCTGTTCTAATGTGACTGTGGGTGGACTCCTTGATGAGGGCTGGTCACCAGAAAAACCAAGCCATGATCAGAAGCTTGTAATTTTCAGCCCTGCCCTTCATTCTCTTGAGAAGGGAGCAGGGCTGAGAATGGAATCAATGATCCAGCATGCCTATGTAACAAAGCATCCACACAGACACCAAAAGGATGGGGTTCAGAGAGCTTCTGGGTTGACACACATATGGAGGTGCTGAGAGCATAGCTCCTCCAGAAAGGGCATGGAAGCTGCATGCTCCTTCCCACATACTTTGCCCTATTCATCTCTTCCTTCTGGATATTCAACTGTATCCTGTATCGTATTCTTTTATAATAACTGGCAACAGTAGGTAAAGTGTTTCCCTGAGTTCTATGAGCCACTCTAGAAAATTAATCAAACCTGGGGAGAGGGTTGTTGGAATCTCCATATGGGGCAGGGGGACATTCTTGTGTGACTGAGCCCTTAATCTGTGGATTCTGATACTATCTCCAGGTAGATAGTGTCAGATTTGAGTTCAATCCTCAGATGCCCTTCTGGTGTCAAGAATTGCGTGTTGATGTGAAATCTCCCTACATTTGGTGAGCAGAAGTGTTGTGAAAATAGTGCTCTGTGTGATTGTGATAGTAGTGAGAGTAGTACAGGAACTGCAACAGAGAAGAAACACACAGTAGGGAAGAATTGGGTTTTTCCCTCCACAGGTGGGAGGCTGAGCTGAGGGTGTGAATTAATGAGCAGTACAGAATCCTGGAAGGACTCAGGTATTGAAGCCTTGGGTACATGAAGGTGGGGACATGGTGAAGGACTGAAAACACAAATATTATTTAGAAGTCTTATAGGGAACTATTGGAGACTCACATTTCCTCTTGTCCCTGCCAACCATGCCAACCTAAGCAAAAGAATATTTTTCTCTTTGTAGAGACGGAACCAGAGAATCTCTGGATTTGAGGCCTCAGACGCAGATTAGGGTCAGGGTAAGACATTACACAGAGGACAGGGGTATTAGGGAAAAGACATAGTAAATGATGAGGGGTTCCTCCCCACCTCAGCTGCTAGGCATAGAGACACTCAAGTCCTGTTATTTAGGTACCTCCAAAATGAATACATCCCCAGCTTATCACTACATAGTGATGACCACTAGTCCACAGTCCCTGCCATGCACACAGCTTCCAGTCAGCATCTGTGTGCCTCATTCTTAATTTGGATTTACAAACAAGGATCTCCAGGCGTTCAGGCATCCTTAAGACAAACACAGAATCAAAAACAATACAGACAATTCAAAGATAATGCTGGGAAAAGAGAAAAACTTGAAAATATCTGTAATTAACATACTTAAGGTGATGAGATGTCCATGAAATAAGAACAGGAAGCTGTTAAAGAGGAACCCTTAGAGAAGAAAGAGCTTTTGGACATTTATATGTATTAGGTCATGTCTGGAGTATCATGTTCAGTACTAAGGAGGCCCCCCTGCAAGAAGGACATTGAGAAAGTAGACAGGCCCTAAGGAAGTCAGGACCTAGGTCTATCCATTTACACATGCATATGTGTGCGTGACAGACTTGTCTCATGTGCTTTCATGAGCCAGCCAGACACTCCCAGTTCTGGGATGAAGAAGCCAGAATGAGTAAGAGGAGGCTGATCCATTAGGAGCTAGGGTAGGATAGAAGCAAATAATAGAGAAATAAAATGCATTGATGAGTGGTGTGAGAAATGAGAACAGAGACTAGCAGAAGGGGCCAAAAACTGTCCTAAGAGGGACAGCTGAAGGATGTGAGAGAGGCGGGGGACATTTTATCTAAAAATGGAAAGATAAGGGAAAATGAGAGCTTTCCTTCTTTCTTTCTCTCTTCCCTTTGTCTCCCTCCCTCACCTTTCCCATTCCTTCCCTTCTCTTCCTTTTTTTTCTTTCTTTTGACACTTGAAAGGTTATATAGAAAAGAGGATTTGTTCTATATAGTTTTAGGAGATAAGACTGGAAAAAAATGAGTTAGATAGCATCTCAAAATAGGAAAGAAACTAATCAGTGTGGGCAATGGTTATTAAATTCCTGTTCAAAACTGCCTTTCTCTGTGAAAGGTGTTCCAATGAATCCAGAATGGGCCAACCAGAGACCTGCTGGTCTGTTGGAGTTCTCTGTTGGACGGAGTGGGCTTGGTGACATTTTGTGAATCTGTTAATTCATTCTAAAACAGAGAAAAAATAACTAGATGGCATCCAAAATGATAGTTTCTTGGATTGATCTATAGAAACCAGCTCTGCTTGAGTTTAAATAAAGAGGAAAAATGTTGGAATGCATTGATTTCTGGCTCTTGGATTGGAAGTACAAATACCGTCCTGAAGCAAGTCCCACAGATATTTTTCAGGCACCAGCTTAAGGAGATGGAGAATAAATTTACCAGCATATAATAATGGAAAGAAGTTAACACGTGAGTGTGCTGAAACAACTGGGCTTCAGTCATCCCACATCCTCCAAAGTCTGAGTTTCTTGTGCAAGCTGAAGATAATTGACGCTAGACTCTGAGTCAGCTTTCTGATCCTCACCCTCCCAGTTCCAATCAGAGGCTAATTGGAAGAGCTGCTCCTACATCTCCAGAGGCAGCATGCTCGGAATTTCTTCCTAAATTATTAATCAAGAGGAAAGATAAATTTACCTGAGTCAGTTCTACAGGGATCAATTTTCCTGTAGTGTATTTTTATTTATTTGTGCATTAAAGTTCATTTTAATGGTTACTTTATTATTTCCCAGTTTTTCTATGGGCCTAGAGGATAGAATGATCAGATTAGTATGCGTTACACCCCAACTAACTGCAATTGTGGCACAGCCTTCATCTATCACAGTGTCATGGGCCCGGGATAGTATCTGGTTTGTAAATAGCATCAGCTGTTAAGGAAACCCTCATGCCCTCATTCACTGGAATTAACGAGTCTGGCTCAAAAATATTGGGCTATCATGATGAGCCCTCAGATTCAATGTGTCCCAACATAACTCTGTCATTTTCTTTGCTCCCCTCAATGACACCTTCTTGTCTGTTCTCGGTCAGTTGCCCAAGCCAGAAACCTGAGGGAACCCTGGACACCTCTGCTCTCTTTCTCATATACCACACTGAGTTAGTCACAAAGTCCCTATTTACACTTTCCAAATGTCTGTCCTGTCTTCTCCACTTATAGTGTCCTCACCATCTCTCACCAGGACCATTGAAAAAGACCCCTAAACGACCTTCAGGTTTCTGCTCTTTCTACTGCCTCTGTCTAGTCTCTTCATCAAAATGCTGCTGGCTAAGTGACAAATATAATATATCCCTTAAAAGCCACTCAGTGGTTCCATATTATCTTTGTTTTAGAGTTCAAATTTCTTAGCAAATGATACTGTGCAGAAGACAGTATAGGGTCACATTTGTCCTTACTTACATGACAATTCCAATTTCACGTACACCCAGGGAGTTCTTCAGTCTCCTGTAGATCCTTTTGCCAAAAATCAGGGGAACAATTTTATAGAAAAATAAATTACTGAAATAAGCAAAAGATTTTTTCCCTGAGCCATAGAAATAAGCTAAACTGAATATGAAATTGTTACCATAAATTCTAAAGAAATTCTGTTCAGCTCCTCTTTGTGTGTTTGGGAGCTGTGGGTAATTTCTGGTTGCATGCCATAAAATATTTGAAATATTAAGATGATAAAGAGAAACACATATAGCATCTCCAGGTGTAAAAGATAATATTAGGTTTGGAGAAGAATCTAGCCAGGTGACTTTAGGATTCAGAAATAGAAAACTATAAGAAAGGAGTGAAGAGTAAATTATTCTCTCAATCCATATCTCTGGTGATTCTTTCTTTTTCCTCATTGGAAAATGAAAATTATTTTAGTCAAGCCATGGAGGAATAGAACATCTTAATTAAAATCTCAACATTTTCAAAATGGCTGGGTCACTTTTTATCTGGAAGAGAGGAGTAATGACATCAGCAGCTCCACTCCATCAGTTATCAGACATTTCTCAAGCATCTACTATGTGCCTCACAAATCATAAGCACTTTAAAGATACTTAAGTAGTTGTATGTACGTGAAGTGCTGCAAAGGAGAAATATCCCTTGTATTTGATGGAAGGACCTGTCATAGCTCAGGGAGCTGTCCGCGGAAGCAACGTTGAAGACAAGATGAGAAGGATGGGAAGGTGGATGAAGACTAGTGGGAAGATATTCCAGGGAGAGGGAGCAATGTGGATGTTGTCTTACATCCGGGAGAGAATGGGGCTAAGAACATGTCAAAAGCTAGAATCTGAGAGAATCAAGAGAGGGGAGATTAACAAGCAGATGAGCTGGGGAGTTAAGCAGCAACATTCTTGCCTTTATTAAGAATTGTCAACAGTACTCAAACTAAAGGCTAGAGCTAGTTCTGGAATTGCATCACTGTGGACATCAGTGCATAGCAGTAGTAGGAAGCAGTGGATAGCAGTAGTAGGAAGCCCTTGTGTGCAAGAACCACATTTTAATCACTTTATCACTGTGTCCAGCACAGAGCCTTACGATGGTTGATGCACAGCAAATGTGTGCTGATTAAACAGATGCATTCAAACTGCATAGCACTTTCATGGCTATTACCTCAGTTGAGTCTCAAAATGATACTAGGTCTAGGTGTACTATACCTGTTTTACTACGAGGAAAATCAGGACTCAGAGTGACACACCTGGAGCCGCCAGGTGGAAGAGCCAGGAGAGCCAGGTCCTGTCACTCCTAGCCCACCGTACTAGTAGGGGTACTGACATGGTGTTGTTGGCTTTCAAATCTTATCAAATTGGGATGTGTAAGTTTTTTAATGATCAAAAATGTTTATTATGAACATTTTAAACATATACAAAATTAGGGAGAATTTTACAAAGAATGCTCATGTACTTATCACCCATATTCAATAGTAATCAAGAGTTTGCCAATTTATACCATATGTCATTTAAAATATTTTCTTTGCTATTTTAAACAAATCCCAATATTATCTCTTTTCATTCCTATAATCAGAAACTATAAAGAAAAGAGACAGAACATTTTCTTGTATTACCACAATGCTTTTATTACACCCAAC
>VMDR010024152.1:0-15181 GCA_007922815.1 Macrotus californicus | reverse complement strand
CAAAATGGAGAAAACAGAGAAAATAATCAATGAACTGAATGATAGAACTATAGAAATTAACCTATCTGAACAACAGAAAGAAAATAGACTGGATAAAACTAACGAGGACTGGTGGAACTTTAACAAAAAAGCTAACAATCTTTTCATAAGAATCATGGAAGGAGAGGAGAAATGTGGTATCAGTGAAAAAGTATTCAATGAAATAATAGCTAAAAATTTCTCAAATTTGTCAAGAGAACATAAGCTGATAAATTCAAGAATTGAGCATATTTCAAACAAAATAAGTCTATAGAAATACACAACTAATGGGGGGGGAGTCATGGGGGGAAATTCAGACAACTGTAATTGAACAATGATAAAGTAATAAAATCTTTTTTAAAAAGCCAAAAAAAAAAAAAAGAAATACACAACTAAGCATATCACAGTCAAACTCTGAAAACTTAAGACCAAGGAGAAATCTTGAAAGCAAGAGGACAGAAATGACACTTTATCTGTATAGGAAACATAATACAGGTAACATCAGATTTCTCATTATAAACCATGGATGCCAGAAGAAAGTGGTACAATATTTTTCTAGTGCAGATATGGAGATAAGCAATCTATCAGATGCAGAGTTTAAAACTGGTAATGCTCAAGGAACTCATTGGGTACTTCAACAGCATAAAAAAGACCCAGGCATAAATGAAGTTTACACTAAGTGAAATAAAGAAAATTTTACAAGGAACCAACAGTGGAGTGGATGAAACAGAGAATCAAATCAATGATTCAATCAATTTTGATTTTGATCCAAATCAATTTGGAACAAAAGAAAGAGAAAACATTCAATCGCAAGAGCAAGAAGAAAAAAGAATTAAAAAAAAAAAAACATGGATAGGCTAAGGAGCCTCTGAGGTAACATCAAAAGTACCAACATTCAAATCATAGGGGTGCTGGAAGGAGAAGAGAATGAGCAAGAGGTTGTAAACTTATTTGAACAAATAATGAAGGAAAACATCCCTAATTTGGTGAAGGAAATAGACATACAAGTCCAGTAAGCTCAGAGAATCTCAGACAAGTTTAACTCGAGGAAGCACACACCAAGACACATCACAGTTAAATTACCTAAGATTAAAGCTAAGGAGACAATCTTAAAAACAGCAAGAGAAAAGGAGAGAGTTACCTACAAAGTAGTTCCCATAAGACTGTCAGCTATTTCTCTAAAGAAACTTTGCAGGCTTGAAGGGACTAGCAAGAAGTATTCAAAGTGATGAAAAACAAGGACCTACAACCTCAATTACTCTATCCAGCAAAGCTGTCATTTAAAATTGAAGAGCAGATAAAGTGCTTCCCAAACAAGGTAAAACTAAAGTAGTTCATCATCACAAAGCCATTATTATATGAAACATTAAAGGTATTTATTTAAGAAAAAGAAAAAATCAAAACCATGAACATTAAAATGACAATAAATTCATAACTATCAACAAGTGAATTTAAAAAAACAAACTAAGCAAACAAGCAGAACAGAAACAGAATCATAAACATGGAGATCATTTGGAGGATTATCAGATGGAAGGGAGAATGGGGGGAAAGGTGCAGGGATTAGGAAGTACAAATTGGTAGATACAGAATAGTCAGTGGGATGTTAAAAACAGTATAGAAAATGGAGTAGCCGAAGAACTTATATACATGATCCATGGAAATGAATTAAGGAGGGATTGCTGGAGGGAATAGGGGAACTGGTGGAAGGATCAAAGCAGGGAACATTAGAAAAACTATAATAGTATAATCAATAAAATATTTTTTTAAAAAAACAGAAAAGAAGAAAATTGTGTAATCCATCACATAACATGCTAAGAAACCCTATATGATTATATTAATTGATACTGAATAAGACACTTGATAATATCCATTACCCATTCAAACTAAAAATTCTTGGAAAAAACAAGGCATAAAGGAAAACTTTCTCTACTTGATAAAGAGCATCTACAGAATGCCTCCACCTAACAACCTATGTAGTAGCGGAAGTCTGAAAGCTCTCCCTTAAGATCACAAGGGAAGAAGGATCCCATCGTTTCTACTCAGCATAGTGCTAAAGTTAAAGAATATGAAAAGATATACCATGCAACTATTACAAAGGAAAGCTAAAGTGTCTCTATTTTTATCAGAAAAGTAGATTTCAGCTTCGCCGCAGCCACCATTGAGGAGCAGAAGCCATGGCTCTCCACTACCCCATGGCCATGGGCCTCAACAAGGGCCACAAAGTGACAAAGAACGTGAGCAAGCCCAGGCACAGCCGCCGCTGTGGGCACCTTACCAAGCACACCAAGTTCGTGCGGGACATGATCCAAGAGGTGTGTGGCTTTGCCCCCTATGAACGCAGCGCCATGGAGCTGCTCAAGGTCTCTAAGGATAATAGAGCCATGAAATTCATCAAGAAAAGGGTGGGAACACACATCCGTGCCCAGAGGAAGAGAGAGGAGCTGAGCAACGTCCTTGCAGCCATGAGGAAGGCAGCAGCCAAGAAGGACTGAGCTCCATGCCCTCTGTGTAATAAAACCTGTTCAGAAAAAAAAAGAAAAGTAGATTTCAGAATAAGGAATACTAACAGGAATAAATAGGGTACATTTCATAGTAGTACAGATGTCAATTCATCAAGTGGACATAAAATAGTAAACCTTTATCTAGCAAATAAGACAGCTTCAAAGTGTAGAATGAGGCAAATGTAGGTTTACAGCCATGAGTACATAAACACAGAGTTTATTCTTGTATTGTTATTTATTAATTATTGTATTATAATTTTCCATACCAAAAAAACTGTAAACCTACTTTTGCTCCACCCTGTAAATGAAATGGACACTAATTATAATAAAGACTTGGCCTTACATTTCAGCTTGCCCATTTACTCAGTGAGAGTTCTTGGGCAGGCAAGTTATTTAACCTCTCTCCGTCTGAGTGTTAATAGGTATTAAATGGAACTAATAATAGTGCCTATCTCGTGCTGAGAGAACTGAAAGAGTATAGATAACAACAGCAAGGGCTAACTGTTACTGATCACCTATAACATGTAAGTCACTCCCTTAAGTTATTATATGTAAAACATGCAAAAACTCATGGATAAGACCCATTAATACGCTTGAGAGACTGAGACATCTTGGCAATGAGCTAGAGAACCTGTCTTGACCAGAGCCTGTGCCTTAATCCTAGTAATTCAATAAATACTAGTGCTTACTGATTATTTGTTGTTGAAGTTTTTTCTTTGGCTTTTGGGGCAAAATCAATAAGATATAAGAGAGTGACTTTGTTTATGGTTTTTGTTTTTGGAAACTTCTTTTTCCTTGTATTAAAAAAAATTGAGTTCTTCATATAATTAAAGGATTTTATCAAGAAATTTTAAAAAAACTGAAAAGGGAAATAAAATAGCAACATATACAACAATGAAACAGAATAGAGAGCCCTGAAATGAACCCATGACTATATGATCAATCAATATTTGACAAAAGAGATGAGAAGATACAATGGGGTAAAGAAAGTCTATTCAATAAATGGTGTTGGGAAAATTCGACAGGTACGTGCAAAAACAAATAAACTAGACCACCTCCTTACACCACACAAAAGAATAAACTCAAAATGAACTGAAGCCCTGGCTGGTGTGGCTCAGTGGATTGAGTGCCTGCCTGTGAACTAAAGTGTCACTGGTTCAATTCCCAGTCAGGGCACATGCCTGGGTTGCAAGTGAGGTCCCCAGTCGGGAGCGCTTGAGAGGCAACCACACATTGATGTTTCTTTCCCTCTCTTTCTCCTTTTCTTCCCCTCTCTAAAAATAAACAAATAAAATATTTTTTAAAAATGAATTGAAGAATTTACATAAGTCACAAAACCATAGAAATCCTAAAAGAAACAGGCAGGAAAATCTCAGATATTTCTCATAGCAGTATTTTTACTGATATATCTCCTTGGGCAAGGGAAACAGGAAAAAAATAAACAAATGTGACTACATCAAACTAAAAAACTTTCGCACAGCAAAAGAAACCATCAACAAAATGATAAAAGAAACTACTGTATGGGAGAACACATTTGTCAATCATATATTTAATATGGGGTTAATTCCAAAATATATAAAGAGCTTAACACAACTTAATACCAAGAACACAATTTAATTTAAAAATAGGCACAGGACCTGAATAGACACTTCTCCAAAGAGGACATACAAATGACCAATAGACATGTGAAAAGATACTCAACTCACTAATTATCAGAGAAATATAAATTACAACCACAAAGAGCCTTGACTGGTGTGGCTGAGTGCATTGAGCTCCAGCCTGCAAATTGAAATGTCACTGGTTCAATTCCCAGTCAGGGTTGTGGGCCAGGTCCCCAAGTGGGGACATGTGAGTTGTAACCAACTGATTGCTGTTTCTATCACACATCGATGTTTTTCTCCCATTCTTTCTCCCTCCCTTCCCCTCTCTCTAAAAATAAATACATAAAATCTTTAAAATAACACAATGAGATATCACCTCACAGCTGTCTGACTGGCCGTCATCAATAAATCAACATATAACAAGTGCTGGTGAGGATGTGGACAAAAAGGAACTCTCATGCACTGTTGGTGGGAAGATAGGTTGGTACAGCCACTGCAGAAAACAGTACTGAATTTCATCAGAAAATATAAAATGGAACTATCTTTTGACCCCATGATTTCACTCCTGGGAATATACCTGAAGAAACCCAAAACACTGATTCTAAAGAATATATGCACCCATGTGTTCATTGCAACATTATTTAAATAGCAAAGATCTAGAAACAGTCCAAGTGTTCATCAGTACATGAGTGAATGAAAAAGCTGTGGTACCTTTACACCACAGAATACTTACTACTCAACCATAAAAATGAAGAAAATATTATTGGGTTGGCCAAAAAGTTTGGTTTTTTTCCCATAAGATGGCTCTAGTAGTACTTAGTTGACTTTAACATCCTTTGAAACTATTTTGTCAGGTTGTATTGTGACAGCTGTCATATCAGCACACATTTTTTTAAAAACATCAAAATTAATGAAGTTTTGCATAGTCATTTTAATACTGAAGACAGAAATATGCAACATTTTCACCATATTATGCCTTATTATTTCAAGAAAGATGAAAACTGAACTGAAATGCAAATAAAGATTTGTACACTGTGTGGAGAAGGTGCTGTGACTGATCAAACAAGTCAAAGTGGTTTGTGAAGTTACATACTGGAGATTTCTCATTGCATGATGCTCCATGGTCAGGTAGAGCAGTTGAAGTTGATAGCAATCAAATCAAGATATTAATAGAGAAAAATCAACATCACACGTGGAAGATAGGCAACATACTCAAAGTAGCCAAATCAATAAAGTTATTGGTGAAAATGAAAAATGTGTCTTTTATTTTATGGAAAAAACTAAACTGACTTTTTGGGCAAAATAAGACCTTTTGCGACAGCATGAATGGACCTGGAGAGTTATTATGCTAAGTGAAATAAGCCAGTCAGATGGAAACAAATACCACACGCTCTCTCTTATGTGTGGAATCTAATGGACAATAAAGTTTAGCAAACAAAATAGAAACAGAAGCCTAGATAGGTAGAACAGTCTGACAGCTGTCAGAGGGGAAGCAGGATGGAGGGCTGGAAGAGAGCAAAGGGGGAATAAACAGGGACGAAAAGAGGGTTTACTCTGAGCAATGGGCACATGATGCAGTGTGCAGATGATGCTTTATTAAGTCATACACTTGAAACCCATATGGTTTTGTTAACCAATGTCACCCCAATAAAGTCAATAAAAATATTAATTAATTAAAAATAAAAATAAAATGGCAAAAAAAAAAAAGAAAATATTTAGTCCTTTTGTCTGGCTAATTTAAAGTTGTAATTCATTTAGTTCTACCCTGTCTAAGAAACCAAACACAGTGGGTCCCCCCTTATTCACGGTTTCGTTTTCTGAGGGTTCAGTGACTCGCTGTCAACTTCAGTCTGAAAACACTTCATGGAAAATTCGAGAAATAAACAGTTCATAAATTTTAACCTGCATGCCATCCTGAGTAGCATGATGGAATCATGTGCTGACTTCATCCTACTTGAACGTGAATCATCCCCTTGTCCAGCATATCCGTGCTATGTACACTACCTGTTACTGCACTCTGGTCACTCGGTAGCTCTCTGAGTTATCAGATCGACCTCTGGGTATCACAGCGATTGTGTTCAACTAACCCTTATTTTACTCATTTTGGCTGATTCAGGTATGCCAAAGAGAAGCTATAAAATGCTTCTTTTAAGTGAGAAGGTAAAAGTTCTTGACTTAATAAGAAAATAATCATATCCCAAGATTGCTAAGATAGATGCTAAGAACAAATCTTTTATCCACAAAATTGTAAAGAAAAAAAGGAAATTTGTGCAAATTTGCTGATATAACCTTCATTATAGTATATTGTTATAATTGGTTTATTCTGTTATTAGATATTGTTCATCTCTTCCTGTGTCTAATTTATAAATTGAACTTTATCGTAGGTTTAATTATATATTTAATACACAAGGTTTGGTACTATCCACAGTTCCAGGCATCCACTGGAAGTCTTGGAATGTATCCATATTGGATGGCTAAGGGGAAACTAATATCCTAAGGCTCTGAAACCCAGCAGCTCGTCATGAACAATAAAGAAAGCTCAGTCAAAATCCTTTTGTGGTCTCCCTGAACTCATGAACTCTAATTACTTTTCTGGCTCTGCTCTTTTTTGTGCAGTTCAGCCTGTAACAAAGGCGACAGCTCTCAGAAAGCAATGGTTCAGTCAGTAGCCAGAATGTAGAGCTTATGAGACAGGGTCCTAAGTTCAATCAACTGGTACCATGGACAAATTGGCTTCATGAAATGAAACATCCAGTTCTATAATTACTATTAACACTCCTATTTCAGACCAGCACTCTTCCAAATATGTGTCCTTAATTGCAGCAGCAACCTGGTAAAAGAATATGGGTGTCTCAACACAGGCCACCACAGCTGTAAGAAGCAGCTGCAGTGCAGGCCCCATGACTTACCTCAGAAGTGCTTTGCATCAGCTTTTCTATCTGAGGGACACTGACTGTTAACATCTACTTTACGCTATAGGGATTTACTTCTGGTGTAGAAATTAAAACACTTGTGAAGACGCTGTAAAACAGTTTTGCAGAAGAAAATTAAAAGTTAGTTTTAGTAATCGAGCCATGTAAGAGATTACTATACCTAAGTGCTGTTCATCAAACTTGCAAGAGAACACTGAGTTAAGGACTGCATAAACGAGGAAGCTAAAGGTCCAAGTGCTTAAGAGGTTTGGCAGACATCACACAGTTTTAAAATACAAAAGTGAGGATCTGACTCAGTTTTATGTAAGGTCAAAATCACTGCTGTTAACCACACTACTGTACTGCCTTCAGTACAAATAACACCAAAAAAGCCACAGAGTTCAGTCTTTTAATGCAAATTGGATCTACTGAACAGGGAAGCTTAGTTAGAAAGCAGCCTTTCAGGCTTCAAGATTGCCCGTGCCTCCTGTGCGTGATTGCTTCTGAACAGAGAATTAAACAGTGGACTTCCATAAGATTGATAGGAACAGAGTGATTGTTATTTTTCCAAAACTATATATTGCCCCTTGTCAGGTATTTATGTTTTTCTCAAACAGAAAAATGCCTGGAAGCACTGCCATGCATCTAAATGCATATGCTTTTAGCAGGATTCTTAGGGAGCAACTTCATAAGTGCTTGAAATAATGACCAAGCAATTTTTAAAATGCTTTGAAATAAAAGTTGTGAGCACAGTCAGATTGTTCCACCTAAGATGCAAAAGAAAAGTAATAACCTGTAAAATGCATTAAATGTATATTGTTTACTCATCATTAACTCTCAACACCTTTACATTTGTGGGTCGAATAAGATATACTCTGGCAATAAGGTGACATAAACAGCCAGAGCACATCAGAAGGATACAAAAACCTCCCAGCTGAGTAAATGACATCCCAATAACCTTGAAGAATCCCTGTGACCAGCCAGACTTCAATCACCTGTGGAAGCAGAACGTATTATGGGAGAAAACCCATTAGGTACTAGAGACTGCTATACAGACATGATATTGTCTTTATATAGTCCCTACCCTGGTGACAGCAAACCACATGTAAGGCAAAGAAACAGAAGAAAGAATATAAATGACAAAAACCCAATGAGCAGTCAAAGTCTCAATCTTCTGAATCCCAAGAATCTTTTTTCATTATTGTTACTCCTCCAAACGTTCTATCATGTGGGAGTCCTTAAAGTTCTTTGTTTTTTTTTTTAATTTTAATAAAAGCATTTCTGGGAAAGTTTGAAACTATTGAACCAGCATTTTGTTTTTACAGTTTATTCATGTCTCCTTTCCACATTCTCGGGAAAACTCAGAAGTTAACTAATGTTTATTGAGTTACTGCATTGTGCCAGCCACTTATAAACGTTATACATAGAAACACATGTTCACAGTAAACATTTTAGTTCTTTTTTCATAATCCATCCTTCCATACTGTTGCAAAAATTTCAGCAGAATAAGAAGGCAGTATAAGTCACTCCTTTTTCTGACATTTTTCTTTTGTATGTGCTGGCTTTGGTCAATTTTGAAAAGAATTTTGAGAAAAACAATCTGCAATTTTTACCAAGCACTTTTACTTAGTTTATGGTGAGTTTAGTAAGAGAAAGAACTAAGTTGCCAATAGATAAAACAATTTCATTGAAATGATTGATAATGACAGATGTATAACAAGGTACGTCTGGCCAAATCGCTGGTGAGTGGAGGAGACCCCAATCTAGGGGAAACCTGATTGGCAAAAGAAGCTCCCCAACCCCCAAGTAGAAGGGAGGGGTGGGGAGGAAACCCCAAGGCGGTGGTTTGAAGTTGCAGCCTGCAAAATAGACTTCCTTACCTAACTAGGGGAGGGTAAACAATTGGTGCACTCATGACACAGCTAGAGGGAGCTTGTACAGAGCCTGCAGGAGCTGTGGGTGACCAGGTGCCCCACCTTGGGCTGAGATGCTTGTGCACCTGTGCACATCTGGGAAACATCTCGCCTCTTCTGCAAAATTGGGGCCAGAAGAGGGTCAAAGACGCTGGAGAACTGACAAACACTGCCGCCTTTGGTGTGCATTGGTTGAAACACCAGATGCTCCATCACACATGGATTTCAGGGTCAAGTCTTTAAAACAGAATGTGCTGGGAAACACAGAGTCACAGGATCGCTCCCCTTCCCTCACTAGTCCAGTTGGCCACAGGGGGACTGAGCTCCTGAAGCTGGTGGTCCTTGGAGGCTGTGTGGTCAGGGTACATGCCCAGCACCCCTTCTGCACAGAAAGTGGAGCAGTGCTGGCTGGTACTGCATGGCCCTCCCCAGACAGGCACACACTGACTTATCAGAGACCCCTGGAGCTGAACCTGAACTGGGAATCTGCAGAGCAGCCTGGATGAGCATGCTATCACCACCTGTATTTCCCAAAGGATGGTACTTTAAAATGGGAAAGGGGATTCCAAGCAGGCACATTCTGGAGCTGGTCTGACCTGGCAAAGTATAGTAGAATTATTTGTCTTTGGGTGTTTTAAAGGGAGCAGGGTTCTAAGGCGGAAACCTGCCAGTATGCCAAAACTGTATAGCCTTTAAATAAATAACCCCTTTCCTTTTCTACCAAATTTCTGACTCCAGAGTTTTGCCTAGAGGCTGTGAGCAATAGAAACGCATTGACTGTTCTGTAACAGCACTGCCTGTTCTGTAACAGATGGACAAATAGATATAAATATGGGTAAATACAGATATATAATTATCACTTTAGTCCCTATTCTCTTCCTCTAAATCATGTAGCAAAAACTCTAGTGAAACAAGAGTTTTGCCTTGTAAAGTTACCAATGGGAAGTTAAAACTTAAAATTAAAATACAGCCCTGGATGATATGGCTCAGTGGATTGAGCACCAGCCTGCAAACTGAAAGGTTGCCAGTTCGATTCCCATTTAGGGTGCATGCCTGGGCTGTGGGCCAGGTCTGCAGTTGGGAGCATGTGAGAGGCAACCCATCAATATATCTCTCACACACTGATGTTTCTCTCCCTCTATTTCCTCATTCCTTCCCCTAACTTTAAAAATAAATAAATAAAATCTTTTTTTAAAAATTAAAATTCACTTCTCTAGGAGGGTGATGCAATTAGAGTCCTTTTCCAAGTGTGCAAGGCAAGCTCAAGTGAGAATGAAAATTCCTAATTTCCAAGCTGTATCTAAAATACTTTCTATGTTCACTCAAAACCTCTTCTTGCCAAATCAGCAGATACCTTTGATTCCAGTAGCTGTGTTTTTGGCTAATATGAGAGGTGATATACCATAATGTTTATGAGCACTAATGCTTAAATCAGCTGCCTGGAATTCAAGTCTTGGCTCTACCATTCAGGAGCTGAGTTAGTTAGCACTAATAACTTTTCATGCCTGAGCATCCTCATCTGTAAAATGTGTGTGATAGAAGTATCTATTTCATGAGTTATTGTTAGGAAAAAATGAATTAATATATGAAAGAAAGAAAGAACCATAGAACAGTGCCTGGTACATAAACTCAATACATGACAGCTAACATGACTGTTAGCAAATTTCAACTTATTGCAACAGTAACAGGATAAGTTAAGATATTAATTTTTTTATCATTTTGTTCTTACTCATGCAGATGATTCAAAAGATTGAGAGTTTTTTTTTATATTTTTCTCTTTCCTCATTCAAGAAAAGAACCAAGATTTTGAATCCTGGCATATAAGAATTACTCTTGCTTCAAGAGAGAATTAACTTCTATTTTCTAAATCCTTTTATGAAGCAACAGGGCTGAATCTCACTAGGTACAGGGCAGAGAAAAAAGAGGATGATGGGGCCTGAAAGATAAAGAATATGCATCCCTCAGACCTAGAGCTGGATGGGGTTGAATACGAGTCAGATGGAAGAGACAAGTGAACCAACTAGACACAGGACCCCAAGGAATAGAGAGAGAGATCTCAGTCTGGCCATAAGAGCCTGTGCCTTGAGAGAAGCATTAAGAGTTTCTGTGATAGAGCAGAAACTTCCAGTCAAGACAGTGGCATAGGTAAACACAGGTATTTGCCTCACCCAACCACATAAAAATTACACCTGAACTATAGAACAACCATCACTCCAAACCATAGATGAATGAAAGTCTGAAAACTATGGAATTAAAGAAATTACATCCATCCCAAGTAGTAAAAGGAACAGAGACATGAAACAGGCTGCTCCCATATCTACGAGTGGTGGATAAAAATTTGGGAAGGATATCTCAGGAACGAGGAGTCCCAGCACCACATCGGACCCCCAGCCCAGGATTCTAGCACCAGGAAAGCAAGTCCTTAAAACTTCTGGCTGCAAAAACCAGTAAGGATTGAGTTGGTGGAAGAAACTGCTGGATTCCCAAGCATTTCTTCTTAAAGAATCCATGTCCAGATTTACTCAGATTCGCTCCCTCTGAGCTCCAGCACTGGGGTAGCAGCTTGAAAGTCACCAGTGGCACAAAGGGAGGAACTGAAGTGCCTGGCATCAAGGCGAGAGCTGAGGGACAACTTTCTCCCAGACAGAAAAGTAGGCAGAGAACATTGTCCCTTTTCTGAACCGTCCCCATACACAGTACCAGAGCCAACAAGTGGGTGCCATATCTGAGGCTCCATCATCCCAGCTAACACTGTTTTCCCCACCCTGGAGATCCCATGAGACTCCATCCCACCCAATATACAAGCCCACACAGCTGACTGCTCCATATGAATTGCTAGTCTTGGCCCATGCTTCAAAAATTTCTAAATCCTCTCAACAAAGCAACAGAGGGCCTCAATGAGATCCTGTATGTCTTGCTAAGTGTCTCCAGGCCTGGCACTAGCAACAGCAAGCCTAGATTCAAAGCTTGATTTCTCCAAGGAATCTGTAAGGCCACCACAAATAGCATTCATCTCCAATTGCTTTATAGCTCATGAAGAGTAGCCCCAGGCAAAACACAGGTAAGGACCTACCTTGGCCAGCACCACCTGGGAAACCCCAGAGCCTACACATGCAGTGGACAGCTAAAGATCATGTCAAAGCACTACTACCCTGACCCTGCACAGCTGATTATCCACAGAGGATGGAGGCTGGTGGTCAGTGGTCACAGCAGTCTTTTTAGCTGACTGGCCTGAATAAAGCCATGCCATTGACCTGTCAACAGCAATCAAGTCTCAACTACAACAGGAGGGTGTACTCATCCCACACAGAGGGAACACTTTGAGTACTCAGCTTGGGTGATATGGGAGGCTGTGCCACTAGACCCTACAGGACACCTACTACATTATGCCACACTACCAAGACACGGAGTCAAAGCAGCTCTAACTAATACATAGAAACAAATATGGGTAGGCTGCCAAAATAAGGAGACAGAGAAACATAGCCGAAGTGAAAGCACAGATCAAAACTCCAGAAAAAGAACTAAACAAAATAGAGATAAGTAATCTATCAAATGCAGAGTTTAAAACACTGGTTACAAGGATGCTCAAGGAACTTAGTGAGGATTTCAACAGCATAAAAAAGATCCAACACAAATAAAGAACACAGTAACTGAAATAAAGAACAATTTACAGAGAAATAACAGTAGAATGGATGAAACTGAGAATCAAATCGATGATTTGGAACACAAGGCAAAAAACAACTAATCAGAACAAGAAGAAGAAAAAATAATACAAAAAGATAAGGACTGAGTAAACAGCTCCTAGGACAACTTAAAGCATTCCAACATTCACAACATAGGGATGCTAGAAGGAAAAAAAAAAAAGAGCAAGAAATTGGAAATCTATTTGAAAAAAAATAATGAAAGAAAATTTCTCTAATTTGGTGAAGGGAACAGACATGTAAGTCCAGGAGGCACAGAGAGTCCCCAAAAAGATGGATGCAAAGAGGCCCAGTACAGCACACATCATAATTAAAATTCCAAATGTTAAAGATAAAGAAACAATCTTAAAAGCAGCAAGAGAAAGTCAGTTAGTTACCTACATGGGAGTTCCCATAAAACGGTCAGCTGATTTCTGAAAAGAAACTTTGCAGGCTAGGAAGGATTGGCAAGGAATATTCAGTTATGATAAGTAGGGACTTACAGCCAAGATTGCTCTACCCAGCAAAGCTATCATTTAGAATGAATCAAAGGGCAGATAAAGAGCTTCTCAGAGAGAAAAAAAACTAAAGGACTTCTTCATCACCAAACTATTATTTTATCAACTGCTAAAGGACTTATTTAAGAATAAGAAGATGATCGAAACTATTAACCTGCCCGAGCTGGTGTGGCTCAGTGGATTGAGTGCTGGCCTATGAACCAAAGGGTCTCCGGTTCAATCCTCAGTCAGGGCACATGCCTGGATTGCAGGCCAGGTCCCCAGTGGGGGGCATACGAGAGGCAACCACACATGGATGTTTCTTTCTCTCTCTTTCTCCTTCCCTTCCCCTCTCTAAAAATAAATAAATAAAATCTTTAAAAAAATAAAAACTATTAACCCTAAAATGGCAATAAATACATGCCTATCAACAATTGAATCTAAAAAATAAACTAAGCAAACAAAAAGAACAGAGTCAGAATCATCTATAGGGAGATCAGTTTGATAGTTGCCTGATATGAGGGGGGTGTGGGGGAATAAATGAAGAGGTGAGTCGATTAAGAAATACAGTTAGGTTAATGGATAGCCAAGGGAATGTAGAGCTATCCCCATGGCTATCCGTGGGGTAGCCAAAGCACTTAAACACATGACCCATGTACATGAACAATGATGTGGGAATTGCCTGAGGGAGTGAGGGGTGCTGGATGGAGAGGAGCAAAGGAGGATAAATTGGGACAACTGTAATAGCATAATCAACAAAATATAATTAAAAAATAAAAATACATAATTGGTTTTTTTGTGTGTGTGTGTGTGTTTTGTTTTTTTTTACCAGACATTGCATCTTCGGATTTCCATTTATTTCAGTCTTTATAACATTCTCTCTCTTTTTTTTTAATTACTTTACTGTTGCTCAATTACAGTTTGCATTTTCCCCCCACTTCAGCAAATCCCATCCCCCTCCCCCTCTCCCACCCATAATTGTTTTTTAAAAAGATAGTCTCTGTGAGCCAGTAGAAGGACTACTGTATTGAAGACTTCTGAGCAGGCCTAGCAGATTCTACCAAAAAAATGACAGAAGACCAGTCTTTGTAAAAGCATTATGCAATAGAATAAATGAGCTAATAATAAAGACAATATGGGATATAAACCAGGCCATTTGTTCATCTCCACTTGCTCTGACTCAAATCTTATAAATCATAAGGAGGATGAGCCCCTAAATCAAGACTAATATATTTTACACCATAGTAATTGAAGATAGACCCATAATTAATTTGTTTTTAAAAAATGCAGTTCTTTCACTTATGGAATATAAGGCAGAGGCATAGGAGTTCTGGAGTTATTTCTTCCTCAGTTTAAATACTAGTATGTGTGCATCCATGACTAAAAAACTTAAAGTCACGAAACTTTAGTTATCATATCTGTAAAATCAGAACACATCCTAAAGCAAATGTGTAGAAATTAATAATGTATAAGTTGATGGACACATTATATGGGATATACTAAGTACTCAATAAATGGTAGCTATTATTATTAATATTTTATACATATGCTGCACTATGCAGAAAAATAATTGTCAATGAAATACGACCCTGTTATGAAAGGGAGCCTGTGGAAGGTGCTGTGGCATAAAACTCAGATCCCATTCAGGACCAAGGTATTCTTCAACTAGGCTCTGTAGATTATGGATCACATACCACATGCACTAGCAGTAGCTGCATCTAAAGGTACTGGAACAAGGTGGGGTGGAGAATAAAGGTGGATAAGGAAGTGTCTATCAGTGTGGGAGCACTACCCTGTGATGCAGGATTTAACTCTCTGCCAAAGACCTTAGGAAACAGTGCAAATGTGTTACTTAGATGACATTGGAAGCATGGAGAAAATGATATCCTACATTAGGTAAATTAGAAACTCTAGAAATTCTTTGTTAATTGCTAAATTGGCTCAGTAGGGGGTGGGGAGGAGCTCCTGCATCTCTCTCAGAGTCAATCTAGAAAACAACAGAAAAGGAAATTCTTCCCAGTGGACAGAGCTTCATATGGTACTGACAGCCACCTGCTTC
>VMDR010024151.1:0-15183 GCA_007922815.1 Macrotus californicus | reverse complement strand
AATTTGTTGAGGCTTGTTTTGTGTCCTATCATGTGGTCTATCTTTAAAACTGTTCCATGTGGATTCAAAAAGAATGTGCATTTTGCTTCTTTGGGATGAAAGGTTCCATATCAGTTAAGTCCATTTGATCTAATGCATTGTTCAATGTCACTATAGCCTTGTTGATTCTTTGTTTGGAAGATCTATCCATTGTTGACAGGGGCGTCAAAATCCCTTACTATAAGTGTGTTGCTGTTTGTATCTTTCTTAAAGCCCCCGAAGATTTTCCTTATATATTTGGGTGCTCCTATGTTGGGTACTTTTATGTTTACAATGTTTATGTCTTCTTGATGGATTCTCCCCTTGAGTCTTATGAAGTTTCCTTCAGTGTCTCTTTCTATGGCCTTTGTTTTGGAATCTATTTTGTCTGATATAAGTATTGCTACCCCAGCTTTTTTTCCCTACCCGTTTGCTTGGAATATTTTTTTCCAACCCTTCACTTTCAATCTGTGTAAGGTCTTTTGTTCTGAGGGGGATCTATAATAGCCAAGTGCTGGAAGCAACCTAGGTGCCCACCAGTAAATGAGAGGATCAAAAAGCTGTGGTACATTTACACAATGGAATTCTACACAGCAAAAAAAAAGAGGGAACTCCTACCCTTCATGATAGCATGGGTGAAACTGGAGGGCATTATGCTAAGTGAAATAAGTCAGGCGGTGAAAGACAAATACCATATGATCTCACCTATAAGTGGAACCTAATCAACAAAACAAACAAGCAAGAGAAATACAACCAGAGACATTGAAGTAAAGAACAAACTAACAGTAACCAGAGGGGAGGGCAGAAGGAAATAACAGGGAAAAGAGGGGAAGGGTCATCAAGGAACATGTATAAAGGACCCATGGACAAAGCCAAATGGGGATAGGACTGAGGGTCTGGGGTGAGGGTAGGTAGAGTGGGGAAAAGTGGTGATCGGAAAATGAAGACAACTGTATTTGAACAATAATAAAAAAGAAAAAAATAAGTAAAACCATTTTAAGACTTCACACCTGACACGTCATCGGTCATAATAATGTATAGTTGGACTTAAATTGAGTTTTTACTTTATTTTATTGCTGTTCAAGTACATTTGTAAATTGAATTTTAAATTTGATATTAATATTGATCTGTTTCCAGAACGAATGTACTATCTTGACACAAAATGGCCACCGTAAAATTCACACAGCTCTTTTCACTGACAGACGTGTAATTTCAAAACAGTCGTATAGTACACACAGCACATGTTCTAATCAAGAATTGCGCTATGATACAAAATGAAAATATTACAAAAACATGAGTAAAAGCAATCATTTAAATACATCAACATTTCAATTAAATACATTTTTCTCTAATATCTATTGTATATTAGCATCTTCTTGGGATAAAAAGATGGTTATAAACGTAGCTGCTCTCAAAAAGCTTATAGTTTACTTAGAAAGATAAGACAAAAACACGTGCTTTTAGTACTGGCGTCATTATGAGAAATTCTAAAGTGTTTTGTTTACAGAGGGTCGCAAAGATCAAAGGAAGAAGTCATTTCTGGTTGAGTCAGGTGAGAATTCAAGACGACTTCACGGAAAATGGAACATTTCACATGGATAGTTTTTTACGTGTGGGGGGGCAAGTGTAGAATCGAAACTGAAGTAGCAATCCTGTACTTCGCCTCTTGTTTTTGGAATCTTGAGGCTGTTACAAATTTGAATGAACCTGAATGTTTGTAACAATCGAAGCTATAATGCAGTGCTTTGTATGTACCACATACTTTGTAACACACACGATCTCATTTAATCCTCATTCTTATTTGCAAACATTATCATTACTTTTTAGAAAATTAAACTTGGCTTGGAGAAGTTGTGACTTGTCCGAGATCACACGGATCACACAGCTCCTAAGCAGCAGAGCTATGAACCAGAACATCTAACTCCAAACGAGGTGATCGATCGCTGTGTGACATATTTAATATTTGTGTTTTACCCAATCTCTTTCTTTTACCCTAGTATTCTTCGTAATTACACAGGTGCTTTTCATGCTTGCACAGTTTATCGTCTTTTTGTTGTATTTGGAGTCTTCTATTGCTTCACAATTAGGAATTTGACCTCTTATTATATTTTGTAGAATTTTTAACTCTATAGGAGCCTTATTAAAATTTCAGAACTCTTTAGAGCAAAGGACTGAGGTACTTCTGTTCGTACTAAAATCCACACTTGTACAAGGTTGAGAGAGGTTTTTAAAAGTAAAGGTAGATAAACAATATGATTAAGTACAAATATCTGAGATTCTAGAACTAATTCTCCCAACTTAAAACTCTCTGGAAGCTCAACATTAATTCAGTTTGGCAAATGGACAGCTCTAATGTCTGAGAGCCCCCTCCTCCAATGGCAGTGGTCCAGCCCTGGTGAGCATCCACTGCTTCAGGATTCTGCTTCACATCCTCAGCAATGTCCCCAGTCCTCTGGCTGAGCCCTTTATACAGGAGATTCCACTCTTCTGGTAACAGAATATAATAAACCGCCATAGCTAGCCCACTACCCTATAAGAATCTTTCTTTTCCCGATGGATTTCTTCAGCTACAAGAATTGTATTGTCTATGCTGCATCTTCTACTTTCCTGTCCAAATCTAGAAATGCTGGGGAAACAGCAGCTATTAGGACACACACGTGTAAATTCTACAAAGAAAGCTGCTCCACGTTTCCTGACCAGAGTTTCCTGGAATATTTTACATTGCATAAATTCTCTCTGCAAATGTGGCAGGCAATGGCTATAAACATAGCAACAAGCTACTTCTGGTCTTAACTGTTATCTGATTATTAGAAACCCGAGAACAAGCTCCCTCAGACTTAAGACTGATTAAGTCTTGGAACTGGGAAGCTCATAGAAGTATAAATTAAATGTGAGGAGCTTATAATAACACCATCAAACTATAGATGGTTTATCTTAAAAATGTACAGCTGCTTAGTCGTTTTTCTCTTCTATTTCTGTAGACCAAAAATACTGCCTTCAGGTAGTGGATTTTTATAGAAGCTCATCCAGGAATTTCATTCACATATGTCCCCACCAAAGTAAATATGTAGTTATCTGCATGGGCCTGTGCAGAGCATCAGAACATGACCGTCCCTAGGTTTGCAATACCGAGACCTCTGATTTTATTTTATAAAGAATGGCAACAACTGTGAGTCCTGATGAAAGATGTCACCTCTGTTCTATCAAAGTAAACAGCTCTTAGGATTTGTCCTCAGCTCCTTAGTATGGTCACAAAGTAATTATTCTGCAGCAGAGCTTTTCAGAGTGAGTACAAACTGAGTTTAAAGAATGTTCTATAGCACCACTCAACAATTCCCACGTGGCTGGGGGTCTATAAGAAAGAACTGCAATTCCTTCTTCCCTTCTCCCTCAGCTATAGTGGTCTGGCATTTGGAGGTATTTTTCTGATTTCTAAAATTCCATTACTTTCAATGGTTACATCAAGAAAAAAAAATGCCTGCTATCATACTTACTCAAATCTGTTCATTCTGTTTCTTATGATTACCTTATTCACTCATGACTACAGAGAAAAATCTATTTGCTACAATGTCATTTTAACAGAAATATACTTTTAACACTCTTAACTACAAGAAATTATACTTTAATCTTGCTCAATGCCCACATTAGCAGCAAACCCACTGAAACTCATTTTTAACACCTAAGTATGTTTTGCTCATTACCCACATTTCCTGTTCACTGACCACGCCAATTCAACACTGACTTCTTGTTATTCTTCAATTTGTCTGGCACCCAGAAATTTGTCTGGAGTGCTTTCCTCTGATGTGCTTGGTTTATTTTCTTCTAGTCTTTTCACTGATATGCTCAGCCAACTCTCCTAGTCCTTATTTGATCAAGAACTTTAACAACAAAAGCACACTCTAATTTCCCCTGTACCTTTATAATAACTTTATAAGTTAATCTATATTATGACTTCATGGTAAAAACTTGTTTTGCCTTGTGTTTCATGAAATTAATTTTGTCTGAATGCATTGCAGGGCAACAAAAATCTTGTAGCTATCAGCCAGATAATTTACGTTTATTCTTTCAAAACAACTTTACAAAGCTTCTGCTCCCTGGTTCTAGTGCTCTGAAGGGGACCAAGGATGCACGAACTGGGTCACAGCATCTCAAGGAACTTTTGAACTTTTAGAGGAATGTTGATATGGACAGACAACTATGAAATATTGTAGAAGACTCTCAGTGCTGTAAAGATAAAAATAATAATAACAACAACAACAATAATGGCAGTAGCAAATTCCTAAGTGCTTACTACATGCTATGAATCACTGCACTAAGTGTTTTATATACATTATCCCCTTCAGTCATCACAAACATCTGTTCCAATAGGTACTATGATTATTCCTATCGCACAAATAGGAATACAAAGCTTTCTTAAAGCAAATACATATCTTGCCCAACATCATTTAGCTAGGAAGTGACAAGGCCAGGATTTGGATTTGCCTATGGTGTTTTAAAAAACTGAAACCTATAAACAAAGATCTTATGAGGCTTATGGAGGAAGTGATGAGGACTGACAAGGGTCTGGGGAAGTATTATGTAGGAAATGGGCCAAGGAAGAAGGTATGGAAAGATAGGAAGGGTTTTAACAGAAAAAGGGTACAGATAAGAAAGAGCACTCCACATGGACCACAGGTGCACAGAGAAAAGCAGAGGGCATGGCAGGGCCATGAGGAGCTTGAGCTGCCCCAGGAGATGACTGTAAGGGCATAGTAAGGAGTTAAACGTGGGTAGGGTCAGGAACACAACATGATTTTGTCTGGTGGGCAATAAACAGCCACTTCCAGCTGTACAATAAATGGTGTCATGATAAGATTGGGCAGATTTGAGGGAAATCAACAGCAATGTGTAGTAAGGAGAGACTAGTTTTCCTCGGCAAAATGGGTGTCCCACGTCAGCGAGACAGCACTCCACTCTCTTTGTAATCTTCCTTTCTTCTTTTATTCTTCTTTCAGAGTCAGATCGCATTATTACCGAGAACTGAGACAGGGCTCTGTGCAACGCTGAGAGGGGAAGCAAAGGTTGAGGCAGAGAAAGGAAAGGGGAAGGGGAAGAAAGCAAACAGACAGAACCTGAATGCTTATTAACCACCGAGCGCGGTGCTGAGTGATATGTATGTGCAGCATAAGGAAGTGCTAGAGGGCACAGGAGGAAGAGTTGGGAAAGTAGCAAGAAAATCATAAGATTCAAGTCCCTTTAAGGAAGGAATTGTGTCTTACTCATTTTATACATCCCAGTCCCTATGCTTTTGTGTAATGAAACCATGTCAAAGAGACTCCCTGAAATAGCATGAGCACAGTGATGGAGAAAGAGGGGCAGATTTAGACATAGAATGGATCGTCTTACTCTATCAATATTTAAGCCAAGGAGAAGAAGGCGTATAAAACAACTCAGGTTTCAAATCTGGGTAACTGGGAAGATGGTAGTTAAGTTGAATGTAAGTTAGAGAGCTTCTTACTTTTAGGGATTTTATTATTCTTGTTTGGTTTGGTTTTTACGGGAAGGTAGACAACAGACTTAAGAAATCAAATTATAAAAATAAAGATCATATAGGAAATTAGATTTACTCTGCTAATGGTAACAATAAACTGAGTAAACACTCCCCACTCAAAATCTGTCTCTTATGGTAAACCCTCAGGGCTAATTCATCAATTGCCCTCAGCATCCATCATAATGACTGGTTCAAAATTGGTCTCCACTGACTATTTGTTAGAGTGAATCGATCACTAAAAAGTGTGTCTCAATCTAATATGTAAAACATTCAGAGAGACCTGCTACTGCAAAATATCCGAGTTAGTCTATAGTGAGAGTCCTCTATGTCTTCTGCTTTCCTTTCCCCTCAGTATCTATACTGCTCTTTATTCAAATGCCTGCTCCACCTTCATCCCCTTGCTCTCTGCACAGAACCCCATCAACAGCTTCACAGAAAACCCTTCAGGTCATCAGGAAAGAACACCCCCACATTTCACACCCACAGATGAATCCACAACTGAAACCACCCTTAAGCCTTTTCTCCTCTCACGCCAGGAATCTGGGAGCCAACAAAGACTCCTCTTGTCTTCCTCCCACACATCACGTTCAGGGACCAGTTATCTGGACTCTGCTTCCTTGGCAGCTCACATTTCCATTCCCCATCTCCATCCCCCCTGCTGTGTGGCTGCCCAAGTCTGGGCACTAAAATATCTCCTTTTGATTATTGCATAGCTTCATGGTGACAGCATTGTCCTAGTTTTGTCCACCTCCAAACGATTATCAGAATCATCTCCAAACTTTTCAAATAAAATCTGATCTCTCTCTCTTCTCTCAATTTTCTCTTGATTTTTTTAGGGACACCCCATTGTTTTAATGAGCCGTCAAGGTACCGTTTATTCTTCAAGACTTCCATCACGACCCTTTGCCCTTACCAAACTGCACCATTCACAACTCTCCGACTGCGTCCTTTTATTGTCATTTATTGATACTCTACTAAAGGCTGAGGATCACACCAGTCAATCCTTGTACATTTCACACATGTGTGCCTGCTTGTTGCCCAGAAAGTCCTCTCCCTCTTTCTTTGCCTAACTTTACTACTCATCTCCCACTTAAATCAAACAATGCCTCCTTCTTCATACTATTTAGCCATAAAAAGGAAGATTTTACCATTTGCAGCAGCATGGCTGGACCTGGAGAACATTATGCTAAGTGAAATAAGCCAGGCAGAGAAAAACAAATGTCATATGATTTCACTCATATATGAACCGAATTGAACAAACTGAACTAACATGCAAAATAGAGACAGACTCAGATAAAGAGCAGGCTGACAGCTATGGGGTGGGGTTGGGGGTGGGGGACTGAGTGAACAGAAAAGGGCTCATGGACATGGACAAGTGTGGTGATTGTGAGGGGGAGGATGGTATAAGAGGGATGAATGGTCCTGGGAAAATACAATAAAAAATAAAGAAAACATTAAAAATACTCTCAGTCCAATTTAGATGAGCCCACAGAGCCCAAAGAGCCTTGTGCTGAATTGTATCATAATATTTGAAAGCCAGAATGTGCAGTAGTTAAGATTAAGGACTTTGGAGCCAGGCTGCCTCAGTTCAAATCCTAACTCTGCCTTTTATTAGACGTCAGACCTTGGACAAAATTATTTAATTCCTCAAAATCACAGATTTCTCCTCTGTTAAATGAACCTAAACACAGTACAAGAATAAAATCTCCAGCAGGATCTGTGGCAGTACTCAGTAATCAAAAACATTTCTGTAGCAAAAGTGTGATTATTTATACCAAACTGGATAAAGATGAAAAATAGCATCACATCAGACTAAACTTTGCTATCACATAAATTTAAAAAATAAACATTCAATTTCCACAGCTGTCTGGACGTTCAGGAGTTCAAAACTATAGATAAAGGATTACAGATCTTTATGTTTTGTATAGAGTTGCAAGGATTCAAGGAGGTAATGTCTGGAAAGCATTTAGAATAACCCTGGTGCAGGTGAATGCTTCATGAGTTAGTATAGCAGCAGCCCGATCACACTGTCGGGCATTATTAATTCTCTTATCCACCCCTATTCATCAGTTTACTCCTTGAAACAGGGAATTTTTATTACAGATCTTTGAATCATCAGTTCTTGCCATAACACCTGACATATCTTAGGCACTCGGTAAATGTGAACGCACGAATAATGCGTTCAGGCTTCAACCTGCACAAACACCAACATTTTCAATTTCTCAGAGTATTACACATCTGAAGCACATCGCACTCACCAAAAACCCATGCAACACATACCAGGGATTTAACACTTAGAGCAGCGCCTATGTATTGCTTAAGAGATCATGACCTTTAACTTCACCAAGGCAAAAGGTCAAGGTTGCTTCGCCTATGTTTTCATGTTAGTGCTGCCCCTCAATTCGGTAAGATGCATGTTTTTCCCTTTATTGATATTTATTTGAAAGAAACAAAAGGCTTTCACTAAGCTAGTAAAAACCTCTGCTGGTGAAAAACATCCCCCCCACGTAACCCCACGTGATCTATCCTTTCATCGACAGCTCTAAGGTCTGCCTGCTTTAATACCTACAAAAAATAAGATTAGAGAGAATATTCAACAAACTACAGCACTAAAAAGTATCACAAAATAAAATGCAATATAAAAGGGAACTTCTGAAGTGTATGATAATCTAAGAAAAACAACCAAAGTACTCCAACTAGACAATATTTTGAATTCATTTTCAGACAATTTGAGGTTTCCACACTTGTAGCAGACAATGTACCCTACCCTTTTATCTTCCAACTTGCAGAAAATGAAATGATTTCTCAGATTTTAAAGGGTTGGGATTATGGGGCAAGGAGTGCCATCAACCTTTTCACTTGGGGACTTAATTTTATTTTCTTTTTTAATTTAAATTTTACATTTCAATTACATTTTAAATTCCATACTATTTTGTATTAGTGTGAGGTACATAACATAGTGGTTAGACAACCACATGTGTCCCCCCCATGTTTCCAGTGCCCACCTGGCACCACACACAGTTATTACAATATTAGCGACTTTATTCCCTTTGCTGTGAATATTTTGCAACTACTAATTTGTACCTCCTAATCCCTTCACCTTTTCCACCCAGTCTCCCAGTCTTCCATCCCTCTGGCAACCATCAGTCTGTTCTCTGTATCTAGTAGTTTGTTTCTTTTGTTTATTTTGCTCTTTAGGTTTCACATATAAGTAAACTTAATTTCAAAAATGAGCTTTATTACAAAATTCATGTCTGTTAGAGCATGTTATCTGAGTCTCTATCACACAAAATGGAAAATACAAGACTTTTTTATTCCAAATTATTTTATATATTTTCTTCAATGTCCTTGATAAAACATAAAACATGTATATAAAAGTATCTTCTGTGCACCTTTATTTCATGCTTCTGTCTGTACTGTTTGCTACAGAGCATTGAATTTATCTCCGACGTTTTAGAGCTAATATCCTTTAATGCCTACTTGCAATGTCTTATTGATTTTATAAATAAGTGTTAAGATCTACTGTGCTTATGTAAGAGTTGTGATTGTTATAAGATGAATAAGGCAGAATCCTTGCCTTCAAGACATTTATAGATGCTGATTTGCAAAAACTAATACACATAAGTTCATTTCTTTATGTGCATGCATATATATGCAGGTATGTGTGTGAATGTATTATATGGGTGTATACCTGTATAGGTATAATTTATATGCACTAGATATAATAGATATAGATATAGATATTAGGTAGCAAGTTGGTGATGAATTCACTCCTGTGTTTTGTTTAGTTCTGGAGTGGTAGGAATCAATTTAAGAGTACGATAAAACCTTTTATTCTGTCATTTAGAAAGGCATACTTTTTTTTAATCCAAAAGGATTTTCTTTTCTGATGACATGGTTAGAGTGCCTCTTCTTTTTATACAATATATGATTTTCAAGAATTTCAAATGGCTTTTGTTCTGAACCTCATTCTGAATCACTCACTTGTACTAGACGAGCTCCTTCAAAGGCGGTAATTCTTTGCTCTGTTCCTCACCGAGGGGAGTGCCTGTCTGCAGGAATCCCCACCAGTGTTCATAGGAGTCTGAGAAAGGCTTTAACCTGCCAGCTCAGCATCCACTCCCCATGCAGCCTGAGCACCTCCCCTCAGCAAGCTGACACCTCCCTTCCCCCATTACCTGTCCTTAAGCCTTTGGCCTCTGGTATCTCAATCAGATGGCTGCTTGAATGTGCATAGAAATTTGACCTCAGAACAAGCTGTATAGCTTAAGGAACAGCTGAATAACAACAAATGGGGATAAATGCTGGTCCTAATTTTCTTTCCTTTCCCTTCATGTTCCACTGTTTGCCTTCTAACATCTCAGTCTCTCGCCCTTGCTTTCCAATTGCAAGCTTTATTTACACTCCTTTCCAACTTCCTCATTCCACTTCTATTATCCCATAGTATCAATTAAATTTGTTTTAATTGTAACTTATAATCTTCCCTGAGTGCAAGTGTATACTTTAATTACCATCAGCCATATACCCTGCTCTGGGGAAAACACCTGCTCTTTGTATTCACTGCTCCTGTTGCCTCTTCCAACTCCACCCGCTCCTCCCTCATCGCTGCCTTCTCTCTCTCCCTCCTTTCTTTGGGGGCCCTGATCTAGTATAACTGGCAAGTAAGTATATCTTAAGGCTCCCTATTTTAGTGTTATTTAAATGTGTTCCACACATCTACCCACAAATGATGAAATCTATTCACTCATTCAGCATGTCCCTTGAAGGTAAAGTGGGAGAAAGGTGGAAAGCAGGAAGGTCAAGTGGAAAGATTGGCAGTCGCCAAGGAACAGCTGGTACCACCAGCCTCCTGGGCCTCAACAGTGGATTGACCACTTCTCCATTGACTGGTCTTGCTTCTCTGCCTTCTAATCTGGCCTCTGCATTCTCCGTTCTTTAACCCAACACATTGTACCTCAAGAGAAAATGATAAATTAAATGTTACAGACTGAATGTCTGTGCCTCCCCCAGTTTCATATGTGGAAGGCTAATCCCCAATGATGGTATTCAGAGGTGGGCCCTTTGGGAGGCGATTAATCATGAGGGTGGAGCCCTCACAAATGGGATCAGTGCCCTTATAAAAGGGACCCCAGAGAGCGCCTTGCCTCTTCCATCGCGGGAGGACACACAGCCAGATGAAGGATGTCTGAACAAGGAATCGGGTTCTCCCAGACACCAAATCTGCAGTGCCCTGCCTGGCCTTCCAGCCTCTAGACTGTGAAAAATAACCGTGTTGTTTAAGCCATCCAGGCTGTAGTATTTTTGTCATAGCAGCCCGAACAGACTAAGACGCTAAATCAAAATGATTATTTTTAAAGTGGACTCTGGCCATCCTTACAAACCCTAAAGCTGGGAAAAACAAAATGATGGAATCATGATTGGAAAATTTTGAGAAAGAGAATTCCCTAGAAGAAGAGATGGAAATCACTTAGTCATACATATTTTGAATAACTGAATGTTAGGAACAGTACAACACTGACATTAATTACAGATTTGTTTTGGGAGCAGAAAGATATAAAGCACAGAGACTGATTTGTCCTCTTTCTTTAAATTCCCACTCCTTTTGCCATGACCTCATCACCTTTGTGGCTCAGCACCTGTGCCTAACGCATTCCCTGGGCTTGCTGTGCCCCCTCTATCACAGCCCTGAACTCCCTGGATTGTGGCTGGCTATTTTCTTACCAATCTTTGCTTCTAGGTTATAATCCCCTTGAAGACAAGGAAGATAAATTTTGTTTTTATACCCCAAATTGACATAACAAAGAGGGGTTAGAGAGGAGTTAGCCCCTCCATAATGGGCATCAACTAACTTGCTAGCTATCCCTGGACATCTAAGTAAGGACAGAGTGTAGGTAAGCCATGTAAGTGCAGCCTCGTCAAGCATATGGTCACCGCCACATTTTCTGCAGGTGCCCCTGGGTGTCTGGCAGAATGCCTGACTGGAACCTGACACTCCATTGGTGTTTGTGGGTTGAATGTTTTCATGCATTAGAAAAGGAATCTGTTTGGCACAATACTCCAAGAGAAGGAAAAAAAATCCGTCTAAAATGTTATGAGAAGCTTCTGGCTTGAACGCTGAATATGATCAAGAAAGGCTTTCTGCAGGTTTAATTGGATTTGTACTCCTGAACTCTCCTCTCTCTACCCCTGTTCAACTACTTCAGAGAAGACATGACTAGAAACATATTCATTTATCTGTGTTTAATCAAATTTAGCAGTACATTATTACATCTCAAAATCTTCCCTGAATTGGGTTGAACACTCAGGCATGCCAGCACAAATGAAGTTAGCATTTTTTCCTCCTCTGTGATTATTTCTGCCAATTTTACATTATCTAAGGTAAAATGAATCAAAGGTAATTAAAAAACATAGAAAATTATTGAAAGCATATCAATTGTAATCATAATTCTTCTCCAACATCTTTTTTTAATTACTTTATTGTTAGTCACTTACAGTTGTCTGCATTTCCCCCACCCCAACCAACCCCATCTCCTCAAAAACACTTCCCCGTAAGTTTGAAATTACATGATCTTTAAAAGTGACCACATATACCAACATATTTGAGTCTAATGTGCAAATACACCCACCTGTAACCTTCGTATTTCATACAGCAGGCAGATTCTTTTCCAAACTTAAACTAGATCATGGCATCCCTCTGGCTTTCAACAGTTCCCTGGACTCTCTTCCCACTTCGCATAAAATCCAAAGTCCTGGCCATGGACACAGCGCACCCCCACTGAAGCCATCTTCTACTTCTCTCCAACTCCCAGCCGGCCGGCCTGTCTGTCTTCCTTGAACAGACAAAACATTTTGTGGTCCCCTCCTCCCGAGATGCTGTTAACCCATTTTTTCGTGGTTCATCTGCTCACTAATTTCAGGCCTCTGTTCCGAGGGCGCCTCTTCAGAGAGGCTCTGTCTCACAGCCCGTCCTCACCTGAATTCCTTCTTCACAGTGCTTGCCCCTAGCGAACACTGAACTACATAAACCTGTTTGCTCACGCACTTACAGTCCATCTTCTTCTTTAGAATGAAAGTTTCACGAGGGCGGAAATCCTGCTTTGTTCGCTGGTATATCTGTAGCAACCAAGAGTTTACTCCCGGTAGAAACACAGAATTTACAAGGGAAACTGGACCTTGGAGATTGTATCCTTCACCAAATTTTTTATTAACCACATGGAAAACATGAGGTTCAAGGAGATCAGATGACTTATCTAACATCAGAGTTAATAAACAGCAGGACTGGATCTCCGTTATACGTACTGCCAGTCCAGCAGCCTTCGACTATGAGAACTAAACATGAAAGAGAGGAATGATCATGTTGACTTTCAACTTTACAGAAATTTACACTTTCTGTTCTCTAGAAAAGACTCTCCTTAAAAGCTGTGATAGTTTTTCATTTCAGCTTATTTCTGTTTTCCTTTCATTCACCAAGAATGAGTCCTAGTGTGATTTTGTAAATCCCAGAACGTGAAAGCTAACAGGGTGTGACAGCTGGTGTGTCCCATGCTCGTCACATTCAGTGGCCTGTAACAGGGTAAATGACACAATTACCTGCTGTAATTACTGCTGCTGACAATATAGTCTCCCTGGTGACTGCTTTACGAAATTCAGAACTGCTTTTCTTGTTAATCCAATAAAAATTTCTGCCTACATATTTTGGGCAGTATTTTGCTAAATAAACATTTAAAAGTTAAGGCCCAAATATAAAGTACATTTACTACTTAGTAAATTCAAGTGTTATGTATTCATTCTGCTTTTAACTATTTTTGGCATTGAAAGTAAATCTTTTCAAAATAGTTTTGTTTTAAATCAACAATGTGTTCTCACTGGTTATAAGGATGAACAGAATACTTCATTAAAAAGCAGATGTACGGTAAAAGTCCAGAGAAATCAATAAATAGAGCCTCCACCCAAATCCTGGTCTAGAATGGTCTGCTGCAAACCAAACTTGTTACTTATTTCATTTCAACTATGAAGACACTTGAGAATACAACACACACACACAATTGTAATAGCTGACTGCTCCGAGTTTGGCTGCCAGCCAAACTCCTTCACAAATTACAGGTAGGCTGTCAGAATACAAAATAAAAATGCACAGGGATGTACTTGTCACAGATATGACTTATTTCCCTTTTCTACAAAAAAAAAAAAAGGACAGTTATCAAATTCCCATTTTAAGACTTGGATTAGCATGTTATAAAAGTTAAACATAGTATTAAAAAGCAGCCTACTTAGGAGAAAGTAGTACAAACTCTTTTTGCAAGCACATTCAATGAACACACCTTTTTTTCTCCCTATAAATAACACCAGTATCTTAACAGAGGTATATTAGTAACCAGATGATTCTGATTTTGCACATGGGTGATTCCTGCTTTAACGATGCAATATATTGTTGGAAACCATACCAGAAGGCTGGTTATCATTAAATGAACTAATCATGTCCTTATTGGGCTCACAAGTTCTAACTTGGTTTGGCATCATCCGCAGAAACCAATGAATAAATGGGTGAGGAGGTCAGAAGTGAAGGACATGCACTTGATAATCAGTGTTGAATGTGCTCAGCAGTGAAACTCGAAGATGGGAAAACAGGGCTGATATGCAATTCAAGCACAAAGTGACTTAAAACAGACTTCCTCATTACATAGGGACATGATAGGAGTGGATGCTTCTTAACTTTTTAATGTAATAGTCTTTCTCTCTGCCACAAAATTAGAATAAACAAGTTCTATTCAAATATCAAGATAGAAGTGCCATATGAATGTTAAGAAGGATCGTTAAACATAAGAGTACAAATATCCACTTAATGTTTTAATGTACTAAGAAGAGAAAATTTTACATTTGAAAATATAACACATGAGATGTTTAGTAATGTCATGGGGATCAGTGTCACTTTTGGAAGTGAAAGTAGTGGTAAATCAGGAAGTCCTCTCTCAATTTTTTTAGGCTTTGCAGTCCCCGGGGTTGCTAGAGAACTGCGGCACAGCCACTCACACAGTAGAGAGCAGTAAGCCACTCAGCAACTTGCAATATGACAAATTTATGTCAAAATGCGGTCTCATGCAAGCCGAGATGGAGGTGGTAAGCAAACACACAAAACAGAAACAGCCTCATAGAGCCAGAGGGCAGACCGAGGAGAGAAGAGCTGGGGGACTAGGTGGAAAGTGCAAAAAGTAAAGGGACTAAGTACAGACTGGTTACAAAATAGTCACAGGGACGTAAAGTGCTGCACAGGGCAGGGGTATAGAACTCATGTTCACCAGGAGCCACATCAGCCTCGTGGTTGCCTTCAAAGGGCCGAGTGTAATTTCAACTCCTTAACAGCTAAGGAGTAGTTACATTTATACAGTTCTAAAATTATTTCAGCCCTTTGATGGTGACCACGAGGCTGATGTGGCCCCCAGTGAAAATGAGTTTGACACCTCTGATATAGGGAATACAGTCAATAATTGTGATAACTATTATAGTGCTGGGTGTGTACTGAAAATATCATAGTGGAGGCACTTTGTAAAGTACATAAGTGTCTAACCACTATGCTATATACCTGAAACTAATACAAAATGATATTAAATGTGAACTGTAACTGAACAATAAAATTT
>VMDR010024150.1:0-15186 GCA_007922815.1 Macrotus californicus | reverse complement strand
ACTTTGAATAAAATTCCCAAGTTTGTTGCAGCCAATAGGAATAAAAACTTCCCCAGCTAAAGAGAGATTCAACTGTATGGTAGATTAGCTAGTCAATTAAATTCAGCTAGTAAATTAATTTTATATTCTCTAATAATTAGCTTTGTTAATCTTGTGCCATAAGAGATTTTCTATTTGTGGAATCACAAATGGCATTTATTGTTGAAAAATACTCACTCCAGTAAAATATAACCCAGAAATAGACTCCATAATAAAATACAGCCAAATTTGTTTAAGGTGACAGGATGGTGCTGGGAGGCTGGAGCAAATCATAAGAGGTTCCATTTTCTGTGATAGTATCCTGTGTCTCCACAGCCTCTTAAATGGGCATGGTGGGAAGCAAAAGCAAAGACCCACTACAGGCACGTTGTCTCTAGATCTCTCACGTTTGACTTGGTGCCCAAATCACCCACTGAAATCAGTGCAGCTGACAGATGGTTTTGATTGAGAACAATGGCATAAAAAAGCAATAGTAGCAGCCGGCCATTGCTGATAGTGAACTACCTTTTCCTGTGGAATGGAGAGCTAGTTACTTGTCTTGAGATTTCTTCCCCTCTTCAAAGAAAATCAGATTGATTCCTTCAAAGTTATCAAGCATAAAAGAACTCCGTCCCCAAGTAGGGATTGCCCTTTCTCATTTCCCTCATGATTTCTGAGATATTCACTGTTGTTACTCTGGTCTTCATATCCTGTTTTTCTGCTTCCACTTAGACATGCCAATTAAAGAAAGATATGGTTTATTTTAAAAATATGGTCCTAGTGCTGACTGTAAAGAGAGCTCTTAAACAGGCCTAAACTCTTCATCAGGATTAGCTGAACATAGTAAGTAAATCCCATGTTGAATAGTGACCTTGTAAAGTCTCCGAAGCAGGGCTGTATTGGGCTTTGTAGCAGCTTAAATGAAACAAACCTTCTTCCCTTGGGTCTCATCAATCGAGGGCCTGGCTATGTAATGGCAAGATGCCCACTTCAAGGGGCTACAACAGTCTACTGCACTGGTTCCCAAAATGTGGTCCCTGGACAAGCAGTAGCAGTGGCACTTGCTAGAAATGCACAGTCTCAGGCCCCAGCCAGCCCTGGGGTGGGGCTCAGCACACTGTGTGTTAGCAAGGCTTTTTGATGCATGCTCGCATTTAAAGACTACTGGTCTGTTGCATCAACAGGCCTTCTGTTGACACCTTTTGGCTTATACCTGGTTTATTTCACTTAGGGGAAAAGCAGAATCCTGGATTGAAAGAAAAGGTGAATAAGCAAATAAGTCAATGGCAAAAAAAAAAAAGTCCCAACATATCTTGACTACATAAGGATAGTTTGATATTTAGACTTCTCTCTCTCTGTCTAATACAGACATATCAGTTTATACATACTAAATTGTTCATTATTTCAATAAATATTTGTTACTATACATCAAACACCATCCCAGAAGTTGGAAATACTGTAGTAAACAAAATACATTAGATCCCTATCTCATGTTGCTTACAGTCTAGTAGGGAAGAAACTGAAGTGTGTAAGTAAGTGAATACATGAGGTGAAAAGGGGATAGAGAGGGGCAGGGTAGGGGTGGGGTGCTGTTTTGAATAAAGTGCTTAGGGAACTTGAGATTGCTCTTGAGCCCTGTCTCATATATTTAAGCCATCTGTCTTATTTTGTCCTTTAATGCAGTGGCCAGATTCTCATAGGCATCGTCTAACAGCACCTCAATTTATGTGTACCTTGCATCTCTGGTCTTTGCCCAGGGGCTTGTCTGCCTCACTGAGTTTCCCCCTTAACCGTGTTAGTGCTCACATGAGCTCACCTGTTCAAGGGAAATAACATCCCATTGGGTAAACGTTGACAAATTAGAGAGGGGGGCTTGTAAATAAATACTTGCCTCTTCCTAATCTGGGCAGACCATTCTGGGGAGCAGGCTTCATCACCCCCAGAGGGACCTGCCCACAGCGTTGATCAGGTTACTAATATAACTTTGGTTTGGCTTTCTCTCCTTTCTCCCTGATTCCCTTCCTTAGGATCAATTTTTTCCCCAAACGACCTGCATCCAAATCTTTGTGTCAGGCTCTGCTTTTGGGGAAGCCCAGGCCAAGACAGGAGGCCTCTATGACAAGGTGGTATTTCAGTAAAGATGCTAGAAAGATGAGGGGAAAAGTCACACAGGTATCTTGAGGAACAGTGTTCCAGATCAAAGCACATGCTGGGAGACATGACTGTGCTTGGCATGTCCAGGACCACCCCAGAGGCAGTGCTGTTTGTGTGAGTCAGTGTGGGAGAAAGGTGAAAGTCATGGGCAATGGGGTATAAGAGGGAGGTCAGGTCATGTCAGGCCTCTTGAGCCATCAAAAGAGTTTTCAATTTTGTTCTGAGTGAAATGGGAAGCCAATAAAAGATTTTGAGCAGAGATGATATGTGGATCTGAAAGATGTTTTTCAAAAGATACGTTGAGCTCCTTTGTTAAGATTAGACTCTAGGGGAGCAAGGGTAGAATCAGCAAGCTCACTTCAGAGGTTTTTGGCATAATTCAGGCAACTTGGACAATGATGCCAGCAGCGAAAGTGATGAACTCTAGAACTGGCCTTCGGACTGCATATGGGTGAAAGAGGAATTAACAATGTCTCTAAACATTTTGTTCTAAGTAATGAATGAATGTATTGGAATAAACAGAGTAGCCAAAAGAATATTTCAGAGCAAGATGGAGAGAACCTTATTTGAAGGAAAGGAACCTACAAAGAAATTAATGCATATTCTGGTTCTTCAGTGGCAATATAATAGCTATGGCCATCAGAGAATCAGGCACTGATCTTAGCCTATAAAGTTATACATGGACACTCTCCAGAACAGCAGGAATTAAGCTCCCATCTTTTCCTAGGACAGAGAAGACATCAGCAAAATAGAGACATATTCTCAAATAATACTGCATCAACCACTCTTCCTTAATTATATATTTAATCCTTGACACTACCTGAAAGTTAGGTATATTTGTTCTATTTTATAGATGGTGAACTTGGCATAGCATAGGTAAGAAGCTTCTCTAATGTCTCACTGCCTAACAGGGGTTTCCAAGCTGCGGCGCATGGGCTGCATGCAGCCTAGGATGGCTGTGAATGCAGCCCAATGTAAAATCGTAAATTTACTTAAAACATTATGAGATTTGTTTTGTGATTGCGTGTCACAATGTATTTTGATGTGTGGCCCAAGACAGTTCTTCTTCTTCCAGTGTGGCCCAGAAACGCTAAAAGGTTGGACACCCCTCCAATGAACAGATCTGAGATTTAAGCCCTGGTCTTTCTGTTAAACTTATATTTACTGTTAACCACCAGCATCTCCTCCTCTCCTTCTTATTTCTGGCATGATTGCTTTTCATTTCCCCCAAGGTTCTTTCTCTCTTATGTCACAGCAAACTTTGGGTATTGGAAACAGAGGGTATTGGAAACCTGTTTTTTATGTGATGTTACATACTTGATAAAAGGATAGATGGATTAAAAGCCTGAAAATGGAATCTTGTTCCTCATTAGAAGTGTTGTAGGAACTATAAGCTAATAGCCTAAATGTTCATCATCCAAGTAGCTGGTTAGCTCTGACAACTATTTTATGCAAATATCTTCACACTATTCATTCATTCATTCTTGCACTGTCATTGGCATTGGCAGACATTCATCAAGCCTACGTTTTATATCAAGTACTCTGTTTGGAAGAGAGTTGGAAATAAGAGGATGAACCAGCACAGTCCTGTTTCCAAGGAGTTTTTGGTTTTGCTTGGAAACAAATTTAAACCACAGAGTGAACAGAAATGACCTTGTATGATAACGCTTTGATGGAGGCAGATGTGAGGCTGGATGGAGGTGCAGAGGACCATGCTGCTAAGTCAGAAGTGGCTTCGCAGGCAAAGTTGTGCTTGCGCTGATTTAGAAGCATTAGTCACAGTTTGCTGGTCAGACAGCGGGGAGCGGAGGAGTGGCATAGGAACATGTTTTCCCAGCAGGTACACCTGCGAATGCTCAGGAGTAATCATGTATGGTGTACTCAGGAAACGTCAAAGAAGCTGGTATCACTATACAATCAGGACCTGTGGTATTGGTCAGGGTGGGCGGTTAGCCAATGATTAGGCCGGAAGAGTTGGGTAGGGTAGAATTCTGAAGGAGACTGCACTCCATGCTATGGAGTTTCAGAATTATTGGGCAGATGATGGTGTAGAATGGAACCACATGAACTGCATGTTAGGAAAAGCCTTTCAGCAGTCCTTCACAGCACGTAAACAAGCCATTGCTGGATGGAGCTGCAGTGGCCAGAGACCCTGAAGAGACGTTACAAGAACCCATTTTATTCTGTGAAGTTAGAACATTGTAGGGACAAAAATTTCAGAACCACCTCAACAATAGCATTTCTTTTCCTAGGTTTTCTTTGAGCCAGTAGTGTTTGAAAAGTATAATTTTTGATACACTTTCTTTTAAAAAATAAATTATTTTCAGGTAATTTAAATAAAGTCAGTTTTTTTTCTATGAGGCCCTAGCATTTTGGATGAAAAAAGCTGTCTTAAAAAACAAACATCTATTTTTTGCAGTACACATTTTTGACTAGTCAGAAGAAGTACTTCTTTGTCTGAAGGAGACATTCTCTAAAGAAAGGCCTTTTTTTTTTTCCTGGACATGGGTCACAAAGTCTCTTGCCCCAAGTACCAAGGGTATACTATAATTCCTAGCTCTATTAGTTAAGTGTTTTTCTTAAGGCGAAAGTGTTAGCTGTGTTTACCGTCATTTTCCTTAGGGGAGTGTAAATATCACTTCCAATTCTTTCTGTACTGGCTTTAACTGAAGAAGAAAGTAAAGCAATATTTACTGCAGAGGAGGTTGAGTGACTATGTTTCTATAAATAATAGGTACTTAAGGGCATGGTCCTTTGAATGCTCTAAGAAAGTTCTGCCTGTAGCTCTGTGCCTTGGATTAAAGATCCTTTAGGCCAGCAACATCATCTTTTATCTCCTGTTGCCTCACACTGCACGTATTCGTGGCAAGATCGCAGGGATGTTACCCGTCCCTGAGAGTGATGGAAAATGAAGGAAGTGAGGAATGACTCTGTGATGGTTAACCCAGGGCTTCCAAACTTGCATGATCATAACAGTCACCTGGGTTTTCAGAGCACAGACGCTGGGGTCCCATCCAAGATTCCTAGCTGAACTAGGATCTCCGGGGAGAGGAGCCTGAGCATCTGTACAGACAGCAAGTGTCCCAAGTGACTCTTGAAAACCGCCAAGTTTTGGGAAAGCAAGATTAATGTATCTTCACTTTATAACCGCCCCGTGACTCAAAAAGTATATGGTCCAAAGACCAGCAGTGTCGGCATTACCCAGACGTTAGTGAAACAGATTCCTCATTTTAACAGGTCTCCAGTGATTCGTGCATGTGAAAATTTGAGAAGCACTGATTTAGAGCAAGGGTCAGCAAAGTATGGCCTGTGAGCCGAATCTGGCTTGTTTTTTGCCAATACGGTTTTGTTGGAATAAAGTCTCATCCATTTATTTATATATTGTCTATAGCTGATTTCATGCCGCAGCAGAAGAGACGAGTAATTGCAACAGACACTGAATGTCCCACAAAGCCTAAAATCCTCACTCTCGGAACCATTGTGAATGAAGTTTGTCAACCTCAAATCTAGAGTACAAGGCATGATTCAGAGTTTACCATTATTAGTGTATAATATACAATAATAATTGCAACAGTAATTCACTTCAAACAACTTTTGAAAAATCTTATAAATCCCATTTTTCCATCCTGTTCATTGTAAATGTGAGATGTGAATGCTCACTGGAATGAGATATTTATTGTATAATATATGACGATGTCATGTCTATCTGAAACATTTTCATCAATCCCCAACTGCCAATGAAATCTAATTAGTAAGATGGCATTTGAAGTTTTCCACTATCTAGACCCAACTTCCAACCTCCTTTTTTAGTAACCTCTCTGACACGCCATGCCTCTTGTCAAACTGTATTTCTGGGTGTTTCCAGCATCTAAACATTACTGGGCTTTTACTCTTCAAAATCCAGATAATTTTTCATGCACAAAGCCTTCCCATATCTTCTCCATGACATAATGTGCACCACTAGCATTGAACTTTCTTATGTAATGCATACTTTGCACCTACTTTGTCTCCTCCAGTAGACATGTCTTAAGAGCTGGGATTCTGTTTGTATAATTTCAAAATGGAAAAAAAAAATATATATATATATAAATACATTGTGGATATTTATGAATTGAATACAATTCTTTGTATGTCAGAAATGACTGGATTTCAACCAGCCTCGTGAGTGTGGAGGGAAAATCCCAGGAGCCCAGTCACATAGACAGGGGTAGTCCCTAAGGCAATTATAGAGGGGCTGCTGGTGCTTGTCACATCCTTGCAGACAATTCCAGGTAACTCTGAAGCAAGGTGAGACAGAAGATGATGAATAAATGCCCCAGATTTCCCTACTCTTTGGTGGGACAATTCTGAGTAGTGTTCCACAGTGTCTCAGAGGGATCCCAGTGGGATGGAGCCCAATGGCACAGAGCTATAATCTGCTCATTAAAGGCCATTATTTTAGTCCATTTAGGTGGCTATAGAAAAATGTCATAGACTAAGAGGCTTATAACAAATAAATATGTATTTCTCACAGTTCTAAGGCTAGGAAGTCCAAGATCAAGGTACTAGTAGATTCAGTGTCTGGTGAAACCCACTTCCTAGTTCATAGACAGCTGTGTTAACACTGCTTCCTTACATGGTGGAGGGGCAGGGAATCTCCATGAGCTTTTATAAGGGCACTAATCCCATTCATGACAAAAGAGCCCTCATCACCTGATCCCAAAGGCCCCACCATCACATAAGGGATTAGGTTTCAACACCTGCATTTTGGGGGAACACAAACATGCGATCAAGGGCAACCCTTTATTAGTTGTCCTCCCTTTCTTGTTCTATTTTTCTGCATCTTCTTCACAATGCTTCTTGGGATCAATTTCTTATTACACCTTCTTGCACATAAATTCATGTTCAGGATCTGCTTTTAGGAAAACCCAAACTCTTGTAGGCAACCTGTAAGATGGCCCCAATGATCCCTGCTTCCTGGTTCTCATGTTCTTGTGTAATACCTTTCCCTTAAGTGTAAACATGACTTAGTGGTTGCTTCTAATGAATAGAATGTGACAGAAGTGAAGACATGTCAATTCTGAGCTCAGCTTATGTAAAGTCTGTGGGCTCTATCTTGGGAGTGCTCTCTCATTCCTTCTTGAATGCTCAGCTAGGGAAAACCAGCTGTTATATTGCAAGGAAGCAGCGTGGACGAGTTTAGGTAAGTGAACTTGGAACTGAGTCTTCTAAAGCTGCTGGCAAACCAACCCTTCCCCCAGTTGAGCCTTAAAGTGACTGTGCAGCAGCCACACCTTAACTGCAGTCCCATGAGAGAACCTGTGCCAGGATTGTGTAACTAAGGTACTCACAGATTATTAGCCCACAGTAACTATGAGATTTAAAAAATCTGTAGCTTTAAAAGCCAAGTTTTAGGATAGTTATATAGCAATAGATAACTAGTATACAATCTAAGACAATAGTGTCAGTCACTGTTATTGGGGGTCTAGTTGAGAGACTCTCCCTGACCTTAATCAGGTCAAGTCCTCATGCTTTATGCGCCCAGGACACCCTGTACATCTCCCTGAGCACTCACCACTTGTGTGCTCTCCTGTTCAAAATCTGCCTTCCTAACTAAACTGTGAGCTCCATGAGAGCTGCTTCCATCTTTTTTACTCTCTACTCCCAGAGCCCCTAGAAATTATTCATTAAATAAAGGAATTAGTCTGGTTGGTTCGTATGAAATTAGTAGAAACTCAACTACTTCTGTAGTAAATGGATTTTCAGGTCTAGCTAGATTCTGGTATACACATGATGTTATAAAAATTCCACAATATTTCTATGATTTTTGTATTTGTCTTTTTCTCTGCCACTCCCCCTCACTCCCTTTTCCCTCTCTGCTGTGGATCTGCTCCCCTATGTCAGCCTCATTTCCAAGTAGACTCTTCTCAGGTAAATGGTTGCTGAAATGCACGGTCTGAAGTCCTCACAACTGAACAAATCAAGCAGAAAGAAAACATCTCAGAAGTTCAAAACATGCCCTGGGATTGAATCTTTTCCAGCTAGCCAGGGTCATAAGATCATCCATGGGCCTATAACAATGACCAGAGAAATATAACACACAAACTGGCTAAGCCTAAGGTCTAAAATCCACTCTTAGAGTGTGGAAAGTGGATTTCCCACTCAAACCATATGGAATGAGCAGGTCATTCCCCAAAAGAAAATCAAGGTAGTGTTACCAGAAAAATGGGTTACAGATTCTGGTCAGAAAACAAAACAAGCCATCCAACCAGGCAAATGAAAACAACACAAATAAATGAAAACAGTTGGATACCCCATACAGTGGAGAATTAGAAATATGGTTTAGAAGATCCAAAATCACACTTGAAACAAAGACACTAGTATGAATGAAATATGGAGGGCAAGACACTAACAAGCTAATTTGAGCAACTGTAGAGAAGAGCAGAGAGGTGAACTGAGTGTAAGGTATGATCATGACTAAGAATACGTACAGAAGGGATTTCTCAGGATTTGCTTCCTACCTCCCCATCCATCTCTCTCTCCTACCCCAAGTATGCATTCTAGGGCAGCACTTAACACAGACGTCTGACAGATTAGAGGAACTGACCAGGGACAGACAAAAGAAATATTTGATATATGTTTCTGTGCATGTGTGAGAGAGTATATGCATGTTTCCTCAGAAATTACTCTTTCACAAAAGTCACATGAAGAGTCACTGCTATCATCTGTGCAAATTAGCATGGTGATAATTTATTTTTTTGTTTTTCCTGAACTAAACAACTAATATAAACCATAAGTATCATGGAATGATACCAATCCAGATACACCCTAACACAAGTTGGAAAACAAAAGTTGCAGAATAGACATTTGGGACTCTATATGTCAGCAACTCTTCCAGGGCCCATGAAAAGGCATTAACTTGAAGAGTTATTCAATTTGGGATTAGCAGATGTTGAGCATCTGTATGCTATTCACACTCTTATTATCCTGGACATAATTAAGTTGCATTACTTCATCTGAGAATCATCACCCTGGCAAAGCAGTTGCAGGGGGAAGATGGTAGATACCACTGACAAGACAGTATGATGACCTTTTTGGGGTGACCTATAATGTGGGAACAATAAGAGCCATTTTCTACTTCCTATATTTCTGTATAGACCCTTCAGAACAGATTCTAACCCTCTCTGCCTGCAGAAACACTGGGTGTCCTCATTCCTTTTTAAATAATATTTTCTTTAGTCTTCTCCTTGGTCCAACTCTTTGGTCTTCATCTATTATGGAGATTTTCAGCCTCTATAATGTTGACATTTTGGAGGAGAAAGACAACTTCATTCACTGTAGGATATTTAGCAACATCTCTGGACTCTGCTCACTACATGCCAGCAGCATCCCCAGGCATGTGGTGGGCACAGTTGTCTCTGAGAACTGCTGGCCTGATGCCACATGCTTTCCTGAGGTGATAGAATCTATAGCTGTGGCTTTAGGTAGCATCCTGGCTAGTGGTTCCCATATTTGTAGCTTTGTCCCAGCACCCCTCCAATAGCACATCTTATCTGAGTCTTCCTTTCATAGCTGTAAAGGGGCATATTTAGCACTGAACTTTTTTCTTTCTTCACAATTCCACCTTCCCATCTTCTCTTTCTCTTCCCCTTCCTTCTTTCTGCCACTTTAGTTTTGGTGACACTCTACCTCAGCGATTTTCAACTGGTGTGTCACAAGAATTTTTAAAATATGCATTATCTGACTACTTAGGCAGAGGCACTGACCTCTTTTCCCCTAATGGTCAAATAAAAAATGACAACAGCCAAACACAACAGTAGCCATCCAGTGTGAATGCCTTGTCCTGAACCATAAATATATAGGTCATACAATAGGGTTGTATCTTAACGGTTACATAGCATAATAAGGTTGCATCTGACTAGTTAATTCTTGGTACCAGAAATACTTCTATACAAGTATAGGCACCTGATTTTTTAAAAAGTAACATTGGAGCAAAAAGGGTAGGTAAGCAATATTAATTTTTGGTAAATGGATCAAAATTATACCTATTTTTTGTCAGATTGGCAAAAAATATATGTTTGACGTGCCACAGAATTTTAGCAGTCTATGTGTGCCGTGAGCGGAAGAAGGCTGCAAAGTGCTGCTCTACCTTCACTTCCTCAAACTAGAGACCTCTGGGCTATTCCCTAATTGTCTTGGTCCTATGTATTCAGGAGCAGATACAGCTTTTGTGCAGTTTAAACTTATACAATTTGAGGGAACTTCTTTCAAAAAGATTACAAGTTTACAAACCAGGTTCAGGATCTTGGAAGAAGCTGGTGCAAGTGAAAGACACTGGAACCTACACTTTGCTGGTTTAATTATTATTCTACCACTGTATTTATTATCTTCATATCCATAAAGAATTTATTCATGTAGATCATTTTTATTCAATGAAAAGATCAACAATCTTCCATCATTAATTGGGGAAACATTACATAATAAAGAACAGTTTTATACCATGTTGACCATGTATCAGGAACATTATGCACTTTTTCTCATTTAATGTTTTTTGCTACCATGAGGAAGGAATTAATACACTATTGTAGTTAAGAGCATGGTCTCAGAGCCAAACTGCCACAGCCTGTTCTGTGGTTCTGCCACATACCATGTGACTGCACAAATCACTTAGCCAACTGGAGTGTCGTTCTAATCTAAGAAACCCAGATAAATTTTAATACCTCCTTCATTGAATTGTTGTGAGGAGTTAAATTAGCTACTTGTATAAAACACTCAGAAGAGCATCTAGCATATAAAAAAGACATTATAAATGTTAGCTATTATTATTTTGCTGATGAGAAAATGAACCCCAAGAAGGAAACAACTAACCCAAAGTAATACAGTTAAAAAAGGGAGAAAAATGAAAAAATGAACTTGAAAGTTCAGGCTTTGTTTTTACCACCCAAGTTCCTCAGTGCAGCCTTCCTGGGTTTTGAGGAAGATTAAATGTGTTACTACTGTTCAATTTCTTTGCATATTTCTACTTTAACATGTAGATATTAGACTGTGAAGTAAAAAAATACAAACTAAAAAGATATTAGAAATTTTGTTGGTAATAATAATAGTTTGGAATTAAGAATAAATTAAATAAGAGAAGTATAAAATGTTTGAAAATGACAAAAACTTTAAAAATTTAAGATGACCTAAGCAAATGGAAAAAATCCCATGTTTATAGATTGGAATACTTAAATTGTTAAAATGACAAATTTCCCAACTTGCTTAATAAATTCAGTGAATCCCTATCAAAATCCTTGTGATCTTCCTTGCAGAAACTCTCCCTTCCTCCATCCCCCCTTCCCTCCTTCTTTCCTTCTTTGCTCTCTTCCAAGGCTGATTTTTCAAATCACATGGATAAATCAGGGATTCAGAACAACCAAAACAATCTCACAAAATAAGAATAAAGTTGCAGGATGTACATTTACCAATTTCAAAACTTACTACAAATCTACAGTAATCCCTGCTGTGTGATACTGGCTGAAGACAAAACATTACAGAGCAATGGGACAGAATTGGGAGCTGAGAAGTTATTTCTAACATTTATGGTCATTTGATTTTTCACAAGGGTGCTAATATCATTAGGTAGGAAAGAACAGTCTTTTAAACTAATAGTGCTAAGACAACTGGAGATCCACATAGAAAAGAGTAAGTTGGACCTCTATCTCAAATTATATATAAAAATTAACCCCAAGTGGGCCAAAGTCCTAATGTAAGAACTAAAACTATAAAAGTATAAATCTTGGATTAGGCAATTGTTTCTTAGATCTTTACAGCAAAACCATAAGTAACAAAAGAAAATACATAAATTTAACTTTTCCACAATTTAAAAACTTTTGTGTTTCAAAGGACACCATCCAGAAAGTGAAACTGCAACTCACGAAATGGGAAAAGGTAATTGCAAATCACGTGTCTAATAAGACACTTGTGCCTAGAATAGATAAGGAACTCTTACCCAAGTAAAAAATAGGCAAAGAATCTGAGTAGATATTTCTCCAAGAAAGATATACAAGTAGCTAATACACAGATGACAAGTTACCTAACATCTTTAGTAAACAGGGAAATATTAACCAAAAGCACAATGATATTTTACCTTACGAAACTCACTAGAGTGGTTATAATAAACAAGACAGATAATAAAAGTGTTGTTGATGATATGGAGAACTTGGCACACTTACACATTGCTATTAAAATGTAAAATGGTGCAGCAGCTTTGGAAAACAGCCTGGTAGTTCCTCAAGAAGGTTAAGTCACCATGACTAAGTAATTTCACTACTAAGCAGACACACACTCATATACATGCAAATATATGTTCCCACAAAATCTTGCACAAGAATGTTCATAGCAGCACTATTCATAATGGCCAAAACATGGAAACAACCCAGTATCAACCAACTGATGAGCAGATAAATAAAATGTGGTATATTGATACAGCAGAATATTATTCACCAATAAAGAGAAATGAAATACTAACATATGATACAACATAGATAAACCTTGAAAACATTATGCTCAATAAAATATATCATTCATCAACTACCACATACTGTATGATCCCATTTAAATGAAAGTCCAGAATAGGCATGTATATAGAAATAGACAGTAAATGAATGGCTCCCAGGTCTAGGAAAGGGGTTGGAGGAATCTGGAGAAGTTGGTTGTAAATGGCAGTACCATCCCCACCTTGGTCTTGGCTGACTCAGCAGAGAGATTGCTATTGCTCTCATCACCCTAGGAATTTTGGGGAATTTCTGACAGTTGGAAATGAGGACTGTCCCCCAATACTTTCTGTACACTTGGATCTTTCTGCTACATTCTCTATGGTAAAGGGAATTAATCATCTGATTGGTCATTCTGAGGATATCATGGAGCCATGTGTTACTAAGCAAACATCATATTTTAAATATGAGCTCACCTTACCACTTGTAGACTCAAATGAAAAACCATGACTCCATAGGGTATGGGGTCTTTTGTTTCTTAATAAATAGCTTGAAATCAATATCCTAAAAAGCATCTTCACAATAAAGTATTAGTGTTTAAGTTTTTTTTTTAATTTTTCAAAGGCTTTATTTATTACTTTTAGATGAGAAGGGAGGGAGAAAGAGAGGGAGAGAAACATCAATGTGTGGTTGCCTTTCATGTGTCCCTTACTGGGGACCAGCCTGTAACCCAGGCATGTGCCCTGACTGGGAATCCAAAAGATGACCCTTTGGTTCACCAGCTGGCACTCAATTCACTGAGACACACGAGCCAGAGCATAGTGCTTAAGTCTTGCTTCAGCTTCTGTTTTCTAGAGAAACGAGGCTAAGACAGAATAACTGTGCTGATGCAGCTGTTGGTAAGGGAGTATTCCAGCACCAGTTCTGTTCCAGGTGTTTGTAGGTGAGGTTTCTTCTAGAGATGAAAATGGCAGGATTTAGAAGCCAAACTTGACCCTGAACCTCTAACTCATCACATATACTTTTTCCCTCCTATGGTATCTAAGTCATCTCACAGAAATATCTGCTCTACTATTTGTTTCTAAATGACAATGCTGAGTGCTATGACCTTTTTGCATCTATTTCTACTTTGGGTGGCATATTTATTTTATGGAAAAAAAATATCACTGTACTTAATTCAACAAACATGTTTCTGCAACCTGTATGCAATCAAGTATTGTAGCTATGAAAGTTAGATAAAATATGGCTTCTATCTTCCTGGAAATCTCAGTGCAGTGGTGAAGCTGGGCAGGTATACTTTCATCCAAAGTAACAAAATCATGGGTGACTGGTGGAAGAAGTGCAAAGAAATGGGAGTGTGAAAGACTGATTAATCTCAACTGTTTTCCAAAATGTATTTGTAGAGTAGTCGGTGACTGGTCAAACACCGCATGTGTGTACATGTAGAAGATGTAAGTGGGACAGGTGGGAATGTAGGTATAGAATAAATGTACATCAGAAAAAACTGCACAGTGGATTCAAGGAAAGAAGATCCCTGGAACACAGAGTTTAGTTGTGACTATTCTGTGAGGGTCTCAGATTTAATGTAGTGAGTAGTAATTAGGAACATCCAACATCTAGCTCACAGAGAACCATGACTGCCAGGCTGAGGATTAAATAATTAATGTGGATGGATTTGGGAGACACTGAGGTGTTTAAGTAAGGAGGTGATATAATATGTCTGTGCCTTATAATGATAACTTTGTGTGCATGAAGAATTGGTGAGGACCAGTCTACAGGCAAGACAAATAAAAGGAGCCTAAGGGAGCAGTTCAGATGCTGCTAACTGACTGCACTGGCAGTTGAAGTGCCAAGGTGTGAATTTGCCCAAATAGGAACATTAAAAATTTTAAGAATTATTTCATGAATTTGGGCAGGAGAGATGAAAACTTGATTAGCAAAAACTTTTTGCTGAATTAATTAGATAGTCCTAACATAACCCTATGGTCAAAAAGTTAAATGCATTTGGCCTCAATGGCTATCTGGTTAAATTAGTATATAAAGTTTGATATTTTGGCATGCATCCCTTTCTCCAAGAGGGGTCATTATAGTACAGTGAGGGCACTCCCCCAAAAAACTATACTTAAAGATTAAAAAAAAAATTTATACAGAGTTGTTTTCTTCTCACCAAGGGCTATGAATACTGTATACATATTTGTCTTGTTCTTATAAATGTTCCCCAAAGAAATAAACTTTTCTAGAAATAATCCAATTTATTTTTCACTTTTATCATGCAGTTTTTAAAATTTGACAAATATAAGCAGAATTACATAAAGATCCTTCAAGTATCTACCACCCAGCTTTTAAAATCATCTACTCATGGCCATTGATTCATCCACCCCCCACCCTACCCCATTCCTTACCTGGAAGCAAACCCTAGATATTATCCTATCCCATCTGTGAGTGTTTCTATATATATCTCTAAAAGAATTCTTTTTAAAAAACATAACTCAGCATCTTAACACCTAAATATCAACAGTGATTTTTTAAACAAATCAAATATTATTCAAATAATTTATTCATT
>VMDR010024148.1:0-15109 GCA_007922815.1 Macrotus californicus | reverse complement strand
TCAAAGCAAGGTATAAATCTTCTCCAAAGAGAGGGGGAAATGCTGACTCTCAACATCTCCCTTCGAACCATACCCTCATTTCTCCCCTTTACTACAAAATTCTGAGTTTTTCATACCTGCTGTCTCACTCTCCTCCTACTTGGGCCAGCAGGTTTTTATTCCCCGTTCCCACTAAAACTACTCTTCAAGGTCACCACCGATGACCCACAAATTCTCAAATCCAACGGTCAATTCCCAGGCCAGAACCGTATGACACAGCTAACCTACTCCCCTTCTAAACATGGTTCTCACTTGAATTGTGATGCCTCACTCACAGCTCCTTCTTATCATCTGCTGAATCTTCCTCCTCCTGACCTCTAAAGGTTGAGCAACCACAGATCGGACCTAAAACTCTCTTCCCACAGGAGGTAATCTGGTGAACTCAACTAACCCCCAGCTTCAAATACTATCTGTATACTAACAATTCAATCTCTCTAAAGTCCCCTTCCTCAACTCCAGATTCATACTTCCAACTGTCAACATCTCCACTTAAATGTATAATAAACATCTCACACTTGATATACTTAATAGTTTTTCTATTTACTGATTTTAGAGCAAGAGAAGGAACAGAGAGAGAGAGAGAGAAACATCCATTTGTTGTTCCACTTATTTATGCATTAATCGGTTGCTTCTTATATGTGCCCTGACCAGGTACCAAACCAGCAACCTTGGAAAATCGGGACAACGTTCTAACCAACTGAGCTACCTGGCCACGGCATAAACTTCGTATACTTAAAAACAAAATTTTTACATTTATAGCCTACCCAAATCTGTTCCTCCCCAATTTTTTCTACCTCAGAATGGAATACCATGAATTCATCCAGATGCTATAAAAAACTTTCCTCACATACCACCTGTAAGCTCTACCTTCAAAACATATCCAGGACTGCCTTATTTTTCACCACCTGTAGTATTACCATTCTAGTCTAAACCACCATTCACCTTTCACTAATAAAGAATATCCTAACTCATCTCCTCAAGCCCCTCCCACCTGCTGACAGTCCACTTTCCACATAGTAACCAGAGCAATAGCTTCTAAAACATTGTCATTATCATTCAAAGGCTTTCAATGGCTACCATCACACTTAAAATAAAATCCAAGGTCTTTACTAGGGCCCTCAGCAACATCTCTAAACGCATCTCCTTTTTTAACTCTCCCTCTGTCCACTTTGCTCCAGCTACACTGGCTTCTTTGCTATTTCTCAATACACTAAGCATATTTCTTTCTCAAGGCCTTTGCCCCTTCCAATTTCTCTGCCTGGGATTTTCTTTCCTTAGATATTCACAGCACTCCCACATTTCATTCTGGTCTCTGCTCAGATGTCGTCTCAGAGAAACTTTCCCTGACAACCCTATCTAAAGCAGCTACCAACCTGCCTGTGCCCTCCTCAATGTCGCCAACCCTAAAAAACCCTTACTCAGTTTCGATTTTCTTAATAGCGCTTACTGGTATCTAACATGTATCTACTTAATTTTTTGTCTATATCCAAACTAGTAAGTCAACTCCTTGGGAAGTCAATGCCTACCTTCAAGTAGGCATGCAATTAATATCTGTTGAATAATCAAATGAATAGTGCATTCAAGAATCAAGACAGCTCTACAAAGAAAGATCAGAACCATATTATCCGGATGGTATGACCACAAGGGTAATAATATTCTTGGACTTTATCCTTCCGGCAATAAATCTCACAGGCGTCTGGAAGGGAGAAGCATGGCATCACTGACAAACAGCAATATGGCAGCATTATACAAGACAGACCAGAGATAGTCAAAAATCATTAGTCTACGAGACTTCATGGCTGACTGGCAGAACAGGACAAAAAGAAGTAAAAAAAAAGTCAATTTGAGAAAATAACAGGACAAATTTGACCTGAAAAACAGTTGACGATGCTGGGAAGGTCAGATGCGACATTTATAGGTCAATGCTGAAGGAACAGACTTGGGAGCCATACTTACAGAAATGAAAGTTAAACCTGCAACAGTAAATCAAATGTTCTAAAGAAGATACAATTTTCCCAGAGACCTCAGAGTACAGGATGCCAGCAGCAATATTTAAGAAACATATGCCTCACCCTGGCTGGTGCGGCTCAGTGGGTTGAGCACCAGACTGTGAACCAAAAGGTCACGGGTTTCATTCCCAGTCAGGGCACCTGCCTGGGTTGCGGGCCAGGTCCTCACTTGGGGACATGTGAGGCAGCCAATCGACTATTTCTCTCACACACCGATGCTTCTCTTTCTCCCCCCCTTCCCCTCTCTCTAAAAAATAAAATAAATCACATCTTAAAAAGAAAATTAATATATGCCTTTAAGGAAAGGAAGAGGAGGCGGTAACGATGGCGAAACGAAAACTCGCTGAGGTATAAGGTAATAGACAGAGGTCATATGTCAACTGAACCTTCATCAAAAGGACTGAGTCCATATTCAGACTCTTATCACTTAATTAACTACAGTGAAAGAGGCCAATGACTTCATTTATCTAGCTTCAGTTTCACCCTTTATAAAACTTAAATAAATCCTGGCCAGGTAGCTAAGTTGGTTGACCACTGTCCAGATTCAGCAAGGTTGTCAGTTCGATCCCCAGTCAAGAATCAACCAATGAGGCCCTGGTCAGGTAGCTCAGTTGGCTGGAGCTTTGCCTGGATACGCCAAGGTTGCAGTTTGAGCTGCAGTCAGAGCACATCCAAGAAACCAACCAATGGTCCTGGCTGGTGTGGCTCAAAGGGTCGGAGCATCATCCTGTACACTGAAAGGTTGCAGGTTCAGTCCTGGTTGGGGCACATACCTAGGTTGCAGGTTCAATCCCCAGGTGGGGAGCCTACAAGAGGCAACCAATTGATGTTTCTCTCTCTCTTTCTCCCTTTCTCAAAGAAATGAAAAACTGTCCTTCAGTGAGAGGAGGGATGGAGGGAGGGAACAACAAATCCATGTTTTTCTTTCTCTTCCCTCTTTCTCTCTCTAAAATCAATAAATAAGAATTTTTTTAAAAAGATATGCATTAGTTGCTAGTTTAACAACAATGTAACATCTTATAAGAGGATAGTATTTTTACAGTTTCTAAATTACTTTTAGTTTATCTCACTTAATGCCTTCTTATCACCCACCTTCTAGAGCTGAGAAAACAAGGTTAAGAAAGACTGAGCCTCAGTCTGAGTGGGAGAGCTAGCATGGTGTATAACCTAGGTCTTCCACACATGCTACAGTGGCAAACACCACAGGCTCTTGAGCCAGACTCCCTGGGTTCACAGCCAGCTCCACCATTTGCTAGCTGTGACTAGAAGCAAATAATTTATATATTAGAGATATTACTCTTCACAAAGGGATATTTATCTTCCTTAGGCAGAAATAAGGAGCCACAGAGAAACTGAGGTGAAGAGCCTGTGAGATGGCTTTGATTTTCTCAGAGAAGGAAATAATCTACTAAGAGTAATGTGGACAGGAGAGGTTTTGACAGTGGTCTGCAGATGCACTGTTGAATCCCCCACGCAACCAAAACAAGTTCTTACATGTCAAGCCTCCTTATAATTTTGTTTGAGGAGTTAATCTACATTCACCTTTTAAAGTCACTGGATTATATTCATCCCTAAGGTCTCTCATAACTATAAGATTATGTGATTTTCTTCTTTGCCTTTGAACCCATTACCAGCTTTTTTTTTGTCTGACCCATCAAACAAGTATAAACTCTCCTTCCTGAGTCTCACAGTATTTTGTTAGTGCCTCTTTATGATGGTACACGTTCTTCAATGTAAACACAAAGTCCATTCTCTCAATTAGATTTAAACTTCCTCAGGGCAGGCACTTCATCATTTATCTTCCTATCCCTCAACCTCAAACACAAGGCAGGCTGGCCCTTTGCAAATCACTTGTTAAATGTGCAGTGATTTAATAACGTAAACATACTAAAGTCACAGTGGGCTCTGGTTTCCAGACATCTCATGGCAGTTAACACTTGATGGTTATTCATCTCCACAGCACTAAACAATATACACTGATGGTCTTCCTATTAAAGAATATTCATTTAAGGCATTTTTAAAAGAGCCCAAAATTTAAAATAAGAAGAAAATGACCAAAAAATACACCTTACCCTGATACAGCTGAAACAACAAAGCTTGGAGCAATGAGGACACAGGCGAGCATCTCGCAATTTCTCCATACAAATGAAACATCGGAAAACCTCAGCAATGCTCTGAAAGTAACAAAAGATGTACAGTCCACCAGGTTAGACTACTGAATCAAGAGTAAAAAGCATACTTAAAATAATTCACTCGACAACATCTTAGTTCATATCAGGACTTGGTTAGTCAGGTCCGGGATATCCAAGAACGTCTAAGCTTCACAACATTTCTATTCTAAGGGAAGTATATGAAATGCAAACACACGGATTTTTGCACATATATTTTCACTGAAGCATTAATTATGATGGCAAGAATCTGGCTAGCCCAAATGTCCAAATGTTAATTAAATTAGCATAGTTAGCATAAATTATGATATAGTCACTGCAAATATTTCTTGAATTATTTAAAGATACAGAGGGGGGAAAAAGCCTGTTTAACGGTAAGAAAAAAAGGTAGACTCTATGATTAAAGGAACAATATGAACTTTTGACTTTTTCTGCAATTTCCCCAAGGGGGATAAATTGTTTTTATTTTTTAAAAGTTTTAAAAAGAGATATATTCTAACAGCAATGTACTTTTAGCAAGAAAGAAAAGAAATCAGAATCCAGAAATCCAAACTGCCCTGATGCTGCAACCTAGTAGCTCTTTATTTGAGCCTGAGATTATGCCGCTAGAATTTTGGTGGCAGCGCTACCAATGCTTGGGGAAGAAAAAGAGATCATGTAAATAGAAGAAACAATACTTTCTTTGCAAGAAGCCTCCTATGCATCAATAAGTAATTGACAAAAAACCCATACAATATAGATTCTTAAATGTTATGTTTATTATTACAGTACTCATTTATTTTTACTCCATTCCAGAATTAAACTCTCCAAAAACCAAGGTAAAGTTATCAAACCTTTATACCTTCACATGAAGAATCACGAAGAAAATTACTCAATACGAATCATGATTCTGCAGGGCCAGAAAGAACCTGCGAGGTGCAGACGTGGGTGGGGGGCAGTGAGGTGGGGGTGGACAGTAAGACCATTGGGTGAACTAGTTTCAAGTGGAGTGCCCTGTAACATCGCTGCCCTTACTAAAAAGCAAAGATTTATTTAATATTTTGAAGGTTCAAAATTAGACATTATACAATTATGTCCAATAACCAATTCTTTTTTTTAATGTTCCTAGTCTTTACGTAAATACCCCAACCATTTTAAATCACAGCTTACAAGTGTCAGATATAAAAATAGGTTGCTCTGGCAAACTACAGCTAAATTAAGATAGTAAGAATATATATCCTCATTCACAGGAAGCGCAAAAGTCTACAAAATGTACCACTGGGAGGAATGATTATCTACTCAGAGGGAGATCTAGATCCGCGCAGGAACTCGCAAGAACTGGTTGCGAGAGGTAGGGCATGTCCATCTAATGAATTTGCAGTTTTGCTGTGCACAGGCTGTACTTTGCAAAAACCCTGTGGGGACTGAGTACCCGCGGAGACAACCTGAAAACGCCAGGATACGCATCACCTGACTACAGGAACAGTCAGAGCACAGGGACCAGAGGGCTGCAGAACAAGCACGGCGTGCTTCGCACCTGGCCAGCCCCTTCCACAGCGGCGGCGGTGGCGGCGGCGGAGTAGGGTGCTCTACCAGAGACAGGACTAGGGCAAGGCGACCCCAATAAAGAGCACTCAGCGGGTGGCGGGGGGAGAGTAACCACCAACCTCCGAAAGCCCCCTCACCTCCACGCTCTGTTCATCCATTGCCTCCGAATCCCGGCCGGGCCCTCGGCGACCCACGGAGTCCGTGGTCTGACCTAGTAGGTGACGGCCCGAGGTCGCCACTTCAAATTGCCGCGGAGAACCCAGCGCCCACGTTAGGAGGTTCCAACAACCGCCCCACTAGCGCGCCCCATCGCTTCGGCGCCAGCTACCCCCACTTCGCCATTTTTATCCGCGTGCCCGCCCTAGGGCGCAGTGGGAGGGCGAGCGGTGGCCGCAGCTCCTTCCTCCCGGTTCAGCCGCCCGCAGGGGACCACGAGGTAGCTTTGGCCCACGTGACGCGAGCCGGCAGGCGCGCGCGTATCGAACCGCTGCAGAAACACCGCGGCGCCGGTCTCCAGCAAAGCAGGCGCTGCAGGGAATTCACAAACACCAACGGTAACCAGGGCAGCTGGAGGCGCGGCGCGCATGCGCGCAGGACGCAGCGTTAGGGGAGTGGGGCGGAGAGGCGGGCACTTAGTTCCCGCGGTGCGGGGGCGCACACGAGATTTGGCGGTTTGGTACTGCAGGGTTGCGTGCCTTCGACTCCAGGATGGTACGGGCAGCAGCGAGCGAGGCGATTGGATGTGCCCTGCCCTTCGCGGTCGGGCGGTGCCCCACCCATCTCAAACTTGCGCGCCAAAGAGCGGAGGCACCTGGGATGCTTGTGGGAAACGCAAACTCGGGAGCCACGACGTTAGGTATTCGGTCTCCGTGATTCTAGAGGCTTGGGCCGCACCAAATCCGCGTTTTTAACAACCACTCTCGGCGGTTTTTGGCCCGCACTTTGTGAAACCGTGGTGCAGAGGTTTCCTGGCTAGTGGTTATTTTCTCTGGGAGGAAGCCCAGAGTCTCAGGTTTTTCAGGCTTCCGCCCCGCAGATTGAAGCGGAGCTCGAGACTGAAGCCTGGAGCGGTATAGTTTCTTCTTTCGGAGGTGGTTCAAGGGGACCACAAATTGTGTAGACGTAAGACCCACACCATAACAGCCTTCATTTCTTCCACCTTGAGGTGCAATGTCGCCATGAGACTGTACCACGTGCAAATGGATTATCAGCTGTATCAGCTATATTGGTGGCTGCTTTCTACAACTTTCTAGCATAGGAGATGTTTATGGCAGGAATTGAAGGTGTGAGACTAGGACGTGCATCAAATTCTTACCTTATCGTTCCGTGTGTAATGCGCACTTGTGCCCAAATTTTTGAGGGAAAAATAAGGATGCATATTATACATGCATAGTACTAATTCTGTATATGTTTTTAATTTTTATTTATGCTTATGCATTAAAAGTGTTACGTCTAGAAAGCAATAACGATATCTGTACACAAAATACCCTGGAGTATGATAATCAGTTTTGTTTCTAAATATAAGTAAATAAATAAATAATTGATTTTCCTTTAAGTTTAGGCCAAAAACGTGGATGCGCGTTATATATGGTCGCAACATTATACACGGCAAAATACGATAATTTGAATTTAATGTTTTTTCTTTCTGGTTTGTTCACAAACAGCTATTACACTTAGCCCAACCTAGAATGCACGTGTAGAGGATCCACAATAACCTTGAAAATTCTTGAATTTCAAACCATTAACTTTTTTTAAAGATTTCATTCATTCATTTTCAGAGTGAGGGGAAGGGAAAAAGAGAGGAAGAGAAACTTCCATAGGCTGCCTTGTGCACCCCCAACGGGGAACCTGGCCCAATACCCAGGCAAGTGCCCTGACCAGAATGAACCAGCGACCTTCCAGTTTGGGGAATGATGCCGGACCCACTGAGCCACACCAGTCAGGGAGCATTTGGACTTTCTTATAAGTAGTGGGCAACAACAATTTTTTTAAAAACTACATGAGCCATGACAAACATAATTTAAGATGATTAAGCTGTGACTGAAAAATTCTTTCACCAAAAATTATTTATGTACAGGAACATCCTTAATATCAATTTCCTGCGTACTGAATAAAATTAATATCTGTTACAAAGGTATGACTTATTTTTCTGTAATTTAAAAAGAAAGGGCACTTTCTGTTCTTGAAATATTTAAACAAGACAGGACAATTTTAACATAGCTACTCTCCCAACCCTGTTTTCTCTGCTATTGTAAGATGGTCAATGGACAAATACATTCTCATAACAAACTTTTTAACATATTAAAGTATAATTCTATAACCTGCAGACCCAACATTTGATGCATTTTTTCCTAGTCCTTTCAAGGCCTCATTTTTATTACATAATGTGGAAAGATCATTTATCCTTCATTTTTATCTTTCAAAACCAAACACCATCTCATTGTGCTTCCAACCATCCATGCACATAGAAGTTAAGTGATTTGCTCAGGGTCACACAGCTGGAATTTAAAACCTGCTATTTACATCTCAGATATGATGGCAAAGCCCAGTCTTTAAGACTGCAGTACCTGCCTCCCCTTTCCTATTCAGCATTTCCCAGAACATTAACAGTAATAATTTATAGACAACTCTCCTCTTATTGCATAGATACACTATGATTTACTTTCCTATTTGCCTGCTATTAGCCAGTTGTGTGTATTGCTATTATAAATAACCCTGTGATTAACACTTGCATAAAGATCTGCCCCTACTATGGACAATTACCTTATTGTCAAGGTATTTTAAAAACAAGGAGCCCTGACTGGTGTTGGTTGGGCATTGTTCTTCAATGCAAAGGGTGGCCACTTGCAACTCCTGGTCAGGGTACATGTCTGGGTGATGGGTTCATTCCCTGGTCAGGGCATGTGCAAAAGGCAACGAACTGACGTTTCTCTCTTTCCCTCTCTCTAAAAGTAAATAAAATCTTAATAAATAAGGAAATACATACAAACACACACAAAACTGGCAAGTAGCAGTCGCCAGTGCTCTTATGATTTCATTTCTTAGCTTTCACATAAAATGAACAATCACAGTAATATAGTCTGAAGGAGAACAAAGGTCATATTGAAATACAATAGGAACAGCCCAAAAGAGCATTTGAAAGCAGAACTCATGCTGTTCAACATTAGCAAACAGAAGGAACAGGACAAAAATAAAAGTGAGGCTCTCACAGAAAAACTAGCTTATTACAAAAGTTAGGTTTTATGGGAGACTAGGTCACAGCAGTTTCACTGATGTGACCACATCTTCAATCAAAATTTTCAAAAATAGAAAATTCTATAATATATATAATATATAACATAATACAAACATTTTTTCTATCTTTTAAAGCATGCTTATTCACATTTGACTGATAGTACATAAACATTCTTTTACTATATATAGGCCAGCACATTGGTGTTACTCTGATTATACAAAAACAGATGCAAAATAGTGTTCGCACTTTCCTGCCTGAAATTACAAAACTAAGTGTGTGTACATACATATATTGTTTAAATCCCTTTATTTCCATTCCATCCTTTTGGCTGAAATTTAATATCTGCCCTTCTTGGGCAGAAGGGAAGATATTAATCTTAAGAGAAGAGATTCCCTTCTCCTGTGAAAGGTATCACTTTCTAGTCACCCAGGCCAACTCTTCTTCACCATACCCCACCTCAGGTTACCAAGTGCTAACGAGACATCTTCCTAAATCCCTCTGGAATTGATCTCTTCTCTGTGAGAGTTCCCCTTTGCAAGTCCATTCTTCATAAGTCTGACATGTGAGATTTTAATTGTTGTAATGCAGTTTTCTCTTCTTCGGTCAGTGGTGACAGCTAGAAAACAAATAACAAAGTCTTTATTTCAAAAACCTTTAAAGGCTGCAAACATACTTTAATTCTAAAAAACCTTTACAGACTGTTAAATTAACTTTTAACTTCTTTATCATACCAATAAATGTGTTTCCATACGCTCATACCATGTATGTGATCATAAATTTAGGAAAGTAGGAAAAAAATAGATTATTTGGCTATCTATATACGAAGTATTTTGATGTGTGAACTTACAAAGAACTTGCAATTAAGTTGAAGAAAGAAGACCAGGAAATCAAACAATTTAAAGACTATAATTTAACAGAACCAAATAAATCATGTTTGCATGCCACATTGTAAAAGTATTTTGATAAAGAAATGTGAACAAAAATAGCCTGGAAGTTTCCTCAGAAGTAGAAACAAGTAACAAAAATACATTTCAAAATGGATAAATGATAAGAAAATATTATCTTTGCAAAATAAATACAGAATGGGACAGACTTCAGGGCTGGTTTATTCAGCAGCTCGGGAATACCAGGACTCTTTTTTTTCCCATCTCATGGTCCTTATATCCTTGATGGTGGCTTTATCCTCAAGCTGACTGGAAAATAGATCTAGCAATGCTGGGCATCACACCTATATAAAATGTTTAGAAGAAAAGTATTCTCTTCCCAGGGCTCTCTCAGCAGCGAGGAAACTCTTCCTCACTTCCCACTTCCAGACTTCCCCTCCTTACATGTTATTTCGGTTAAAAACCCATTCCTGAATCAAGTTTAGTTAAAGGAAAATCCATTCCCCTTGCCAGTCCTGCACACACTGATGCTGAGGGTAGTGCTGACTGTATATCCTCAGACCTGAGGCTGTGAGGAATGGCACACATCTCAAGAAAATCGGTGCTCTGTAAGGCAGGAAGGAAGAACAGATGCTGAGAAAACAACCAGCAAACAGTATTCACAAAAGCAGGTAGGAGCAAGAGCAAAGGGAAGAAGAGAAGCTGAAGGGAACTGGTAAAGAATTTTCACACCGCACCAGCAAACAGGCTGGCTGAAAGAGTTATTTGGGGAAATAATAGGAGGTAGAACCTAAAGAATCACTCAAATAGTTGCAAATCTGCCTAAATATATACAGTAGTCCCAAGATAATGGATGCCTGAAACTACAGATAGTTCTGAACAATATATATGCTATGTTGTTTCCTATGCATCTATATTTATGATAAAGCTTAATTTGTAAATAAGGCACAGTAAGAGATTAACAACAATAACCAATAATGAAACAGAATTATAACAATATACTATAATAAAAGTTATGTGAATGTGGTCTATCTCAAAATATCTTATTGTACTTGTACTCACTCCTTTCACTTAAAGGAAGCACTTTACGGCTTCTCTTTGGCATGTCCAGATTGCCAGCGTCACTGCTCTTGCATTAAGTGTTATAAAATAAGGGTGATTTGAACACAAGGATTGCCATCCTGGGACAGTCAGTCTGACAACTGAGACAGCTAAAAAGGGACTAATAGGTGGGCAAGTAGCATATCTAGCGTGGATACACTGTGGTTTCCATCCCTGGGCAAAGCGGAGTGGGACTGCTCAAGACTTCATCATGCTAGTCAGAACAGCTTGAAATTTAAAATTTATGAATTGTTTATTTCTGGAATTTCCCATTTGATATTTTTGGACCACAGGTAACAAACTGGGGAAAGCAAAACTGCAGATAAGGAGGCTACTTTAGGCCATCTCTGCAGACACTGCCAAATCTAGAACACCGCATATGAGCACAGAATTAGAATGTCTAGGGCAGTGCTGTCCCACAGAACTGTCTGTGATGCTGGGAACATTCTATATCTGCACTGCCCGATCAGTAGATAAAGAACTGAATTTTTCATTTTATTTAATTACTTTAACTTTAATATTTTTTTTTGTAGATTTTATTTATTTATTTTTAGAGTGAGGGGAAGGGAGGGAGAAGGAGAGAAACATCATTGTGTGGTTGCCTCTCCCATGCCCCGCACTGGGGACCCGGCCCACGACCCAGGCTCGTGCCCTGACCGGGAATCAAACCTGGACCCTTGGGTTCACAGGTTGAGGCTCAACCACTGAGCCACACCAGCCAGGGCTAATTTTAATTTATGTAGCCACATGTGGCTATTCAATGGCCGAGCTGGTTTGGCTGATCAAACCAACATTTGCCCCAAATTCACATGGACTAAATGAAAAAGTCATACACCTTACTGCAACTGAAATAGTTAAGAGAATTTCCCTGTACTATCTCAAAAACAGGAAAATAGTATTATTCTGGCAAGACTTTGCTCTCCGTGAATCCATGCTGTTCTTTCTGATCACTGTTCAAGAGATTTCAAACCATCTATTTAATAAATCTTCAAAGAATTTTTCTAGGAATTGACCAGTTTAAGATTTCTAGAAATTTTTCTTCTTGCACACAAATGTTTTGCAGCCTCAGTGGAATACCACATAACTTTTAATGCCTTTTTATTTTCTGTTTATGCTGTTTTTTGTTTTGGGGGGGTTGTTTTGCTATTTTTTATTTTAGTACAGGTTTAGTCTTACTATGTTTGGTGGTCACTTTTATAATTAAGTACATTAAACCTCAATGACTTAATATCAACTGAAAACATAAAATTAATATGTATTTCCTTCTACCTCTACTGTTCTTATCTCCCTATTTATAATTTAATATTATTAATTCAAGTGCTCTTTTTGAATATTGATATTTTCTATCCTTCCAAATGAAAAACCTTGATAAAGATTATAGCCTTGATTTTGTTTATAGACAACTTTTTTAAAATTTATTTTTTATTGATTTTAGAGAGGGGAAGGAAAAGAGAAAGACAAACATCAATTTGTTGCTGCACTTTTTTATCTGTTCATTGGTTGACTCTTGTATGTGCCCTGACTGGGACTCAAACCTGCAATCTTGGCACATTGGGATGATGCTCTAACCAACTAAGCTACCCGGCCAGGGCTAGACAACTTTCTGTTGTTTATGAACAAAACAGCATTCACATTATGCATACTTATCGCTTTCTTGTTCTTCATGTTCCCAAAATAATTTTAAAGGCCCTTTGGCTATTTTAAATTTCAGAAGCCTCAGCTCAATCTAGTCTTCGGCTTCTTAACTATTCTCACAGTTGTGTCCCTATCACTGATATACCTCAGTGATATGTGAAATTCCTTTACAAGGTCTGCCTGGCATGTCCTTTAAACTGTGGGCTCATAGAACTATTTTTGGTTATACAACTCTCTATGATGCCATTCCCTTTTCTTCCATATTTCCATTGCAAAAATTTTCTCTGAACTTTCTACTACTACCTCATTCTTAAACTAGTAAGTACAAGACCCAGTTATCCAGCATTTCCCAACTGATTCTAAAATATGATCTCCTTTTTCAAGCTTTATAACTATCATTAAGTCATCTTTCCTTGGTTGTCATTGCCTGATTCAAAGTGAGACTCCCTTAGCTTTCTACCTTTGATATGATGATTGCTCATTTTACGTACTTCTTTTAACTGAATGAAGACCTTTACAGATATTCAGATGATGGAAATCCCCTATCACAATCTAACTATTTTTCTGGACCACTTTGTAATCTCAGTCAGAAATATACCATCTCTTTATTGGATCAAGTATGAAGAATTTTTAGGAAATATTCAGAATATCATTTTTCTCTTTGTTCACTCACCCAAATTTATTCTGTGCTTCAATAAACATATGGAGATATATATAAAATGAGATATACAACCAAGACTACACTTAATCTTTCTTCGAGATGTTCTTAGAACAATATATGTGCTTCTGTTGTCAGGCTCCAAACATACACAATAAAGAATATGTGATTTGAGTTGTACATATGAAAAGTTATATACATACTTTTTTTTGCATTCCACATATTAGCTTGTGACACCACCCTTACTATTGTTTTTTTCTTTTTAAATTTTTATTTATTTTAGATAGAGGAAGGGGGAGAGAGAGAGAGATTGGTTCATTGTTCCACTCACTCATGCACTCACTGGCTGATTCTTGTATGTGCCCTGACGGGATGCCCTGCAACTTGGGGGCATTGGGATGATACTCTAACCAGCTGAGCTACCCCCGCCCAGGGCCACCCTTACTATTTTAAATTCCTATTCCTTATTACCTCTGTGCCCTTTTTAATTGCTCTTCCCTCCTCCACTATTTATCTCCCCATGACATAACAGAAGCGTCTAAGGTATAATTTTATATTTTTAACCAGGTATTATTTTCATTGGCAATATAAAGAATTCTTGATAAAGTTGACCTAGGTTACCAACCTTTGAGATTTACTCCACCTACAAGCCCATAAATCAAGTGTCTTACAACATAATTTAATCCAGCGTTGACAAATAAATACTATGATGCTGCCCCCAGTAGCACAGCCACAGCAGACAGCTCTTATGCCGTGCCCAGACACAGCTACTTAAAATAGCACTCTAAGCAGCTATTACCAGTGAATTGATTGTAGTTGGCAGCTGAGACAAAACATACTGGCCATTTTTGTCCAGATAATTAAGTTCTACTCCATAATTCCATCTACATATAGTCTATCTTTTCTTTCAAAAGCTCCCAACTTTGCCATAATAGTAAATGAAAACACTACCAGATCCTTCAGTTGACTGTTCAAGATTTTAGTGTCTAGGTCAGTAGCTCACATTCCTTTTTTTACTCCGACACATCTCAAGAGTTTTATAAATCAGTGATACAGGCTCACAATTGTAAGGAATTTTATACTAAATGAAGAGGAGGACAGGGAATGAAGGGAGAGAGGAAGGCCAGGCTTATCCAAGCTCACCAACCCAACTGAAGGAACAGAGAACTAAAAACAAATCACTGTTATAGATGCTTTCCAGGTTTCTCAGTCTCACTAGTTCTTACGGAACCAACAGAGCTGGTAGATTTAAGAAGTATTACCTCCTTTTCTGCCATGACTACATCATCAAAGACAGCATACCTCTTAATCAACCATGCCATGTCCAGATGCTCATTTTAGAATAAAAGGAGATAATAAATTAAAAGGGAATCAAAAAAACCTCATTTCTATCATCAGTTCAAACTGACTGCTGAATTTTAAAATGAAAGTTACTGAGGATTCATCTTTCAAAGCAACAATCAGAATAAAAACTTTAAAAATCCAACATGTCAACTGAAAACATCACCTCCAGGTCTGTTTGCTTCTGTAGTCCTTGTAGCACGGCCACCGTCTTATTGAAAGTAGCACAAATGCGGCTCTTAGTCTCTTTCTGCTCGTCAGCAACTGGCTTAAAGCGTGAATGCAAAGTTTGATATCGAGACTTTATTGCTGACAATTCCTGTAAGAGTGTAACTGGATTTTTCTACAAAAGGAAAAAAAGTAATATATATTAAATTGTGGAAATAAAAAACTAAGTTTCTTTTAAAACTGAAATGTATACAACACATTCTACCATCCACTTAATCAAACACTGTGAGTATTTTATTATGCAATTGTGTGAGAAGGATGGAGAAGGGGATGAAAGAGGGAAG
>VMDR010024147.1:0-15188 GCA_007922815.1 Macrotus californicus | reverse complement strand
AAGCTAATTTTAGTGACAGCATGCCAAGGTATGAACATGTTAGTTGGGGAAAATGTTACAATAGACTGCTAATAGGGTAAAATTACTGTTCCTTTCTGATGCTCCTAATTGATTAATTCTAAAGCATTGTGCTTTAGACATCCATTATAAAGCCTGAGACTTTTTATAAGAACATAGAGAAAAAAGACATTTCTAACTTGAAGGTTGCCTTATTTATTGGGAATAATAAAATAAATACTTGTCTGCATATATAAAAACATTGTTTCTCAAACTCACAAATACATATAGACCCTCTCCACTTGTTAAAGATATAAATATTTCCATAATTACGCATTCTTCTCAAGGGTTTAGACTTTAACAATTTATGACAAATTGTGTTATCATTTTTAAATTTTATTTTTCAATTATATTTACACTGAACATTATTTTGTATTAGTTTCAGGTGTATAGCTCAGTAATGAAAGAGGTGAAGGGATTCAGAAGTATAAATTGGCCCTGGCTAGTGTGGCTCAGTGGATTGAGTGCCAGCCTGTGAACCAAAGGGTCATCGCTTCGATTCCCAGTCAGGGCACATGCCTGGGTTGTGGGCCAGGTACCCAGTAGGGAAAACTTGAGAGGCAACCACTCATTGATGTTTCTCTCCCTCCCTTCCCCTCTCTAAAAACAAATAAATAAAATCTTTTAAAGAAGTATAAAACAGTAGTTAGAAAATAGTCACAGAGATGTAAAGTACAACAAAAGAAATATCATCAATAATATTTTAATAACTATGTCTGGTGCCAGGTGGGTACTGGGAATGTTGGTGCAAATACTTTGTAAAGTCTATGCTTGTCATTTTATCTTTCTGTGACTTAGTTAATATCGCCTAAGTTATCATTTCAAAAAGCTCAGGTAAGGGTTGGTATGTCAGTGAGTGAGTATGCATGTTAATTTTGGCTTGAGGAATAAACTCTTTCAAACAGAGACCTTTCTAGTCTCACCAGCAACCAAATTAATTTAAAATCCCCAGTCTAGTTCCCAAAGACTACATCTGGAACCTTGGTGAGCTACCACAATGTAGACCCTAGGGGTTAGGAGAGTGCCCCCTCAGAGTAACTTTTTAAATCTGCAAAATGGGCACAATAATAGAACTACCTCATAAATTCGTAGTGAGACTTAAGTGACATAATACAAGACAAATGCTTAGTGTAAAGGCTGGAAAATAATCACTTAAAACACTTGACATCATTGTCATAAGCACCGGCACTGCTTTGGGTCCCCAAGTTCATTCTTTGACCACCATATCCTATACAACCACAGGCTGCACTCTCACCCAATGGGAGTTAATGTTGCCCCCAGATTTTTTACTCTAGAAACTCTCATGTCTCAGTTTCAGGTTCAGAAATATCAATGAGAGGAAGTATGGCTGTTGGGCTTTGTCAAAGAGAAATACAATCAAAACAAGTTATAAAACTACAGTCATTTTGGTTCTTAGATGACTTATGCTTGCTTGAGTGAAGCTTATAACATGTTTGTGTTCAAAGTGGATTTTAAATCTCTGCTTCTATTACTTCCTCAAACCAGTTCCATTTTATCAGAATTTTTTTATATACGAACAATTAAAATTTGGGCTTCCATGATCATTTCTGATATTTTCCACAAGGACCATGTATGACATTAACATAACATAACAAATAGTAATATCTGTATACAGTAGGCTTATGATGTACTAGGGACATCAAATTATGATATAATAAAGATCAAAAACTGATGCACAACGAGGTAGTAGAATTGTAATCTTAGCCTATGTGCTCAAATTGTAGAGAATCATTATATTAATAACAGAGAGACACACAGACAGACAGAGGAAGTATCTACATCTTATCCCTAACACTCAAATCTTCAACAAGCACTGAATTAAAATACAAGCCATTATATTCCCAACTGATTAAAATTATAACAAAGTGTTATAATTATCATTTTTAGATTTAAAAATTTTAGATTTTATTTTTTATTTTTAAATGCTATGTCTATATTTTAATTAAATTATAAAATATATTTTTTATAAAAATTAAAACATGTATATGTTCGAAAATTTCCACATACTGACATCTATAGGCAATGTATGGAGAAAGACAAAAATAGCTATAAAAACTATAAGCAACAACTGGAGAAGTTGGAGAATTCTGTACATTTTCACAGTAAGGAAAGCTATCAGACAATGTCAAGGTGGGTCTTTTGAATCTTCTGAATCTTTCTGTCTCTTCCTCTGCCTTCTAGGATTATTTCTGCACATTGTCCCTGCTCTGAGGCTGTAGGTGACCCTGCATTTCTGTCTCTCAGAGTCGCTCATTTATACACCTCTGAAAAATCATTCCTGACTTGCTCATGCAACTTAACAGTTACAATGAATTTTAAATGACAGCTGTTTCATACCTCTGTCATCCAAAATTAGAAACACAAACATACACACAACCCAATCACTCCACAAGAAGACATTTTTTAAGTGTTTACAGTTTGTATAATAAAAATCTCACAGATGGAGAACTCAGCACTATCCCAGTCGTCCTTTCCAGCTTCAGAGAATGCTGCATTGTAAAATCCTTGAGTACAGAGCCCACCACTGCCTGCTAGGAATCTCCACCCACCAACCACTAGAGACAGTAAAAGCTGTTACATTAACTTTTTTCTCAACAGTCTTTCAGAATCTTTAGGGGACCGCCCCCTCCAGTCTCTGTTATGCGGTTACACACACTCACTTATCACATAGTATGGTTTAAGGTCTCTTCATCAACCTGCAGACTCTTCTGCCAATATTACCTAGGCTGTCTAAACATTTCTTAAAAGGTAAGACTCGAGACTCAATGCACACTCTCTCTCCCTGTGCACCCTTTTTTCCACATACACACATATAAAAACATGCACATATAAACGCACACTCCTTTCTCTATCTCTCTTGCCAGAAAGGGACTCTCTGCTCTCTCCAAATGATCATATATGGCAACCACACACCTTCTGAGTTTAGTCTAGTTTCAGCTACACAGAGCTACTGATGAGTTGCCTTTTGGTTATAATTCCAAAAGAGAAAGTTCTAATAGACTCAGTTTTATTTTGATGGTCACCTCTGTGCTAATTAACTGTGGCCAGAGATGTCAGTCACATAAAAAAACGTGACCTCTAAGGACCACTTTTCCAGAAAAGAGCCAGTTGGCAAGCCTACCAGAGGGCCAGTGAGGATTGATAGTTGGGTGTACAGCTAAATGAATCTATAACATCTTATAGTTCTTCTGATTCTGGTAATATTTCTGTATTTGCAATCAGTTAATATATTTTATATTCTAAGATCATGTTTTCTTTTACTCTTTATTAATATTTCTCATTTTGGATGAGAGACATAGTCATCTTCACATTCAGAAAACTGATTGTAAAATGTTTGTAAGTAAACAACAAAAATTAACATGTAAAATGTCATATCCTTTTGAGAAGCTTCTTATTGTTAGAATTTATTAAATTTTCCATTCTGATGGTGTGTACATTATACAAGTTATTCATTCTGAACAAGTTTTTTCTTCAATTTTGGAAACACAACTTTGAAATTGAAATACCAAGATATCTGCTCCATTTAAACGTCTCATGGAAAGACTTGGTCCATCATCTGGTAGTTTCTAAAATACACAAATTGTAGCTTAAGAAATTCTTAATAAACCTAATCACAATTTTTCCTGGTTTGCCTGCATACTCCGTGTGTCATACAGAAACAGCCAAGGATAATTGATGACGACATTAGCGATCTGAAGAAATAGGCTTTTTCTTGTCACCATCATGCACCAGCCTGTCTCTCCTCTGCCCCTCTTGCAGTGAGGAAAGCAGGCATCATTGCCTCCTCACTCCGGGGCCCTCACTGCTGAACCCTCCCTGTACTCTTCTCTCGGCCAACCTTTGTCCGCCTGGTCTACATCTCTTTCTTCTTGCCCTGCACAATGCAGAATAATCCCCCTAAAATACTTTTTAAAATTTGTATCATTCTCTTATGGAGCTACCTAAAATGGGTTCCTTCCTGTCTTTAGAAGTCTTTGTTCCTTCCTCAGTATCCAGCTTTATTTTCTCATTTTCTCTGACCAACTCTCAGTGGTGCTGCGCATGCATCGGGCAGAGATCATTTTCATTTTAATATTTTTGTTTTTATCCTCTCCCACTGTGGAATGCTGAACAAAAAATAATCATTTTCAGTGTCTCTTGGTCTATTTTGACTAGTTATTTCTACTTAAAGTGCTGTCTATAATTCTTCAACACTAATTCAATGAGCCTCAAAGAGTTGTATAATATTAAGCATAGGTACGTTAAGAGGGTAGCTAAGTTCAAATCAATAAAATGATTTTAAATGATATACTTTTGGAAACATGTCCACACCAATATTTACAAGCTCTTTTTAAGACTGAATTTGAAAAAAAAATAATGTTTAATCAATAATTATTTTATTTTAATAATAAAAATAGTCAATATAGGACAATAACTTTGAGTTTAACATGCCATCAGCTCAATCCAAACATAGGCCAATGAGAGGTTTCTGTGTCAAGAGGCAAGGGGAGTGGAGAAAACATAAAACAGTGAGAAGGGACCGACTACAAAGTGTAGTGTGTGTAAACTTTTAACTACTTTTTCCTTTGTCATCAGCGAACTAACGTGAAAGGGCATGGCTATTGTGTAAGAACACAGCAGAGCAAATTCCAATTAGCACAGCTCTCAGCACTCCATGTAAGCACTTCTTGCAGCAATTTCCTGTCTGTTAAATGAGTAATAATACCTGCTTTAGAAGGTCATTGTGAGGGTGAAGCAAGAAAAGGTACATAAAGCATCTAGCAAAGCACAAGGAAATGTATAATAAATGCTAGCTTGTTTCTACCTTAAAATACCTTTTTCTTTCAGAGCAGTTTCATATCATACAGATTTAATACTGCATAGAAATTTGCCTCATAATATACTTCCTTCAAAAATAAACACACAACAATAATTACATTGTATCAATTCTATTTATATTGTTAATAAGATTACCCCATTCCTTACCTCCCCTATCACCACGATATCATTAAAGAGTTTTGGTATGATTAAAAATCGGTCCATTGAGGTCGGTGTTATTGGATTTGTCTACTGATGGGCAGACTTGTCAGGGTGCGTCATCTCAGGCAATGCAGGAAAGTACTACAGATCTTTAAACACTAGGGTTGTGGCCAGCAAGCAGCTTTAGTATCACCATCACAATGGCATTTGTTAGAAATGTAAAATCTCAAACCCCACCCTAGTTTTGCTGAATAAGAATCTGCATTTAAATAAGGTTCTCATGCATTCAAATGTAAGAAGATAAGTACATTAATGCATTTAGAATGAACTGATTTTTATGAAGTTTCTAAATAGAGTTCAACACTATGGAAAAAAGATCTGAGAAAATGAAAGGAGAGCACAGTATTACCTTTGTTTCTGACCTATTTCCAGAAGCTTCTGAACATCAGTTTTGGCAGATTTCTCTTCATTTTTCAATGACTAAGAAGAAAAAGGAGGAAAGGAAGTCTTATTCAAGTGATAAATTGAGGTTCACTTTACTTTTGTCTAAAGCAAAAGGCGTGATAGCACTTATGCCCAGGGACAAGAATGTGCAAATGAGGCCATGACATTGGCCTTCCGGGTTCTCAGGATGCACACAGGAATTCATGACTCCAAGTGGTGCAAGTGTGTGAAGGGAATGAATTGAGTCTGAATCTTCAGAGGTTCAATGGGGATATGTAGGCCTTAATAAGTGAATACAAAAAACATCTTCTGCTCTTTATTTGAAGCTTTACTATGTCCTTTCTGGGCATGTTAAACCAGCTCCGGTATAGTTTCTAGAAATACAGAGTCATAAAAGGCCTCCCTGAATGAGTTAAGTAATAATACAATTCAAGATCAAAGCAGCCAAAAAGCCTTCACCTGTTTGCAATTGTCTATTTATTATTTATGAACAATAATACAAAGAATGAGGACCATGTAAAATTAACTGGTGTGAGCAGATAGGGTAGTAAGAATAAAAAATACCATCTTGGTCATTAGAGTTTATTTACTCTGGCAAATTCAGCATTCACAAATCATGAATTAAACCAGAAAAGCCCACTGAGCTTTCTTATTAGAGAGTCTGCCCCAGTAAGCCTAAGAACTTTCTTATTTCTACTCAGTAAATTATTTAATAGAGTAACCTATTTTTCTTGATATTAAGAATTGAAACTGACAGGCAATAATATTGTTTGTAGAAAAAGAAGCCGTGACAGGTAGGGAATTGACAATAGCAAGAATGGCAAACACTTTGTTTATTTAAAATTTATTTGACAAATATCTATCTTGAATTATTCAAAGACAGGTACAAAGGCATGGCATCGGCCTTCACAAATTTTCTAATCAAATGCTAAAAACAGACAATATTCATAGAGTAAGACAAACATTCTGATGAGCATGTGGTAGGCTGAACTTCACATAAGGGAGTTCTTCCCTAAAAATGCCAGCTTTTATTTGGAAGAAACCAAGAAAAGGTCTGCTTATTTGGGAAGAGTAGCTTCACATAAAATACCAAGAAAATATGACAAGGAAATACAGTGTGGGGAAAAGTCACTAATCCTGAGATTTAAAGTTTAAAGTATATCATGCCATATGGCTGAGGAGGTCACAAAAGATGTTTTTTGACTTCCTTATGTGAAAAACAGGGCTGAGAGTTTTGAAGAGCCTACTTGAGAGAGTTAAGGGAAACTCAAAAGGGATAATAGATGTGTAAAAGCACTTGGTGAAAAGTGCAATAAAAATACAGTTATTAATTTATTGACTATCTGCTATACTCTGGACATTTTGAAGGCAACTAAGATTTAAAAGGCAGGGTACTGTCTTCAAGAAATTTAAGATTCAATAAAAACAAAATATGAGATGCAGAAATGGAAGTCGATATGCAGTGGGTGTCAGCAAAGCTAATCTAATTAGAAGAGCTGGCATGTACTTGACTGTTATTTCCTCAGCAATATCCAAAGAAATAGATTATACTTCTTGGAACGTATTGGTGGCTCATTAAAGGACAGTGAAGGTTGACGGACCTACTACAGAATCCAAATAATGTTTCTCGATTGACCTATATTACCACCCCATTCTGATGTTATGACTACAGAGATAAACAGGACTTTCAAAACTCCTGTGCCCATGAAATCCCATTGCAGGGAAAATATGTACAGTGGTTTGAGGAGTTACTCACAATGATTTTAAAACCTGGAATCACCATTTATTAGAGATAGGACTTTGGCCATTTCTTGTGGACTACATGAGTCTTGTTTCCTGATTTTACAAAGAGTATAATATTATCTTAACTTTGTAGAGAGGTTGTTAAGAAAATTTAATAAGATAAAAAATAAAAACCACCTTACACAATGACTGGCACAAACTAAACAAAAGGTGTCTTAAAAATCGCAACTATATTTTAGGGACAGGATTGTTATGCTTTCAAAAATATAACTTTGTGATGTCATACATTTTTATCAACCAATTTTCTAAATTATAATTAGATGTCTTAACTTAGGCTGCTGGTATGTAGAGACTGAGTGTCTTGGGAATGTTGTGAAGAGTGACCACTCATATATATTTTACCATATGCTTGAAATGTTCTCAAAGTGCCAGGTGTTACATTCTTTAAGGAGGTGCGGGTGTCCTGACTATTCTTTGTAGCCTCATGTAACTAGTGAATTTCTATCTGACGATAAGGTGTAGCTCTGGCATCAGAGTCTTTGAAAATCAATTACTCCCCTTTCATACTCATCAGTGCTTTCTTCCTTAGTGCTCTGTGAATACTAAGATCACAGCATTGTTATTCCTGCAGTTATCTGGGTTCCTGTCTCTGTCCTACTGGAGAGGGGAGGTTTCTTCCTCTTATCTTCATGTTCTCAAGATGTAATAGCTTCTGGAATAAGGGCTAGGGCATTGAGTTCATATACTAGCTCTGCCACCTAACTATCTCTGTGCTCTTGATATCTTATTAATCACTCTGTTTTTTCACCTACAAAATGAAACTACTAATAAACAGTGTAGTTTTCAGGTGAAAATTAGAAAAAAACTATAGAAAGAGTACCTAGCATAAGACCTTGATCATGTTCCATAAGCTATAGTAGTTACTGACATTATCATCAGCATCGGCATCATCATCACTACCATCATGGAACCAGAAAGCTATGAACAATGGTGACTCCATGTGGTTTTGAAACATGGTTCATTGTAGACAGGCTCTGGAGTCAAATTGCTTGGATTTCATCTCTGGCTTCCATTGTGACATTCACAAATAAACGATCTCCTCTAAACATGACTCCGCATATATAAGAAGCAAAATCACATTAATAGTATCTATCTCATAAATATATTATGAAAATTAAATTCCATAAAATGGCCAAAGTTTTAGTACATATTATATATTCAATAAATATAATGTTTAAGCTAAATATTAAAATATCATATATTTTAGAAAATTTTTCTTTTTCTATATAGATCTTGTTTTTTTTTATTGAGATTTCATCGAGTGGGTTAATACATTTTATGACACTCCCCTTTCAAGGCATTTACCCATTTTAGTAATAAAGTTTATTAAAGAATCTTCAGAGTTCATCTTGATGGAATTTAAAATTCTTTTCTAGGGAACATGCCTGTATTTATTCAACTCTTGATAATTACTTGTCATCATTTCATAATATAAAAAACACAGGGGTCAAATTGATCTTAGAAGCAGTGGGAAATTGATGGCTTTGTCAAGCACACAATTTCATCATTCCTGTATTTGCAAACCACAGATTCCAAGACTGAATTTCAATTGACATTTTCCTTCAAAGCTCGTATAATAATAAATAATCACTTTCATGGTCAAGCCCAGAGACATATTCAAAACTGGTAAAAAAAATAATGTAAGTGTCTACACGCGAATGTACTGAGACAAACAGAGAGACTCCTCATCCTTTGCTGCTGGGAAACTAGTTTTCATCTCACCTGAAGGTTGACTTTAATGCCATCCAGTTCTCTTGATGTCTTCGTCAGCTGACGCAGGATGGTGCTGCGCTCCTTAAAGACTTCTTTCAGTTGCTTTTGTAGCTCTTCATAGTCCTGTCTAACACAGAAAGAAAGGGTGTGAGAGCCCCCCAATGCTTCCACATCAGTCACCATCACAAGCCCTTGCATTTAAAGCAGAATCTAGAGTAACTGAAACCTTAATTACCAGACTGTTTTGTTCCTCTTCTTTCATCAAAAGGGGGAAAATTGGAAAACCAAACAGGTTTATAGCAAAGATTTTATTTTGCATTGAAGATTATCCAGGCTACAGAGAGCTTCCAGAACTACATGGTACATTTTCTAGGTGTATAACATATTTTCTCTAGTTCCGCTCAGGAAAAAGACATTTTCATGACATCAACACACTTTTTTCAAATATTCTTAAAGTTTTACAGCAAGAAATGTGATTTGTGCCAATGTATCTCGAAGACAGAGACAGGTTCTGACAATGGGTATGGGGGTAAACTCGGCAGTAGAGCTGGGACTAAGAGGAGGGGCCTTGACTCATCCCTGCTTTGCAGAGAAGGAAGCCCATTGAAAAGGCATCGTTTCCGAACATGTCCAGTAGTCTCAATTGCTTTTAAAGAGGTACTGGAAAAAAACTCAAAATATCTATGAAAATCAGTCCATAAATATGGTGAAATTTGAACAGACTTGCTAACTATTAGCATTAAAAATATTTATCTCAATATCACAGATATATACATACATAATTTTCCATTTTTCTCATGTGTTCTTCACAAGAAGATAAGACAGATATGTATTGTAATTCTCATTTAAAAAAAAAAGTGGGTTCAGAGAGATTAAGTCACTACCCTAAAATTCTATTTAAGGAATGAAGGAGTGAGGAGTGCGTGCCTGTGTGTGTAGCAGGGGAGTGTACACAAAGAGACAGATAATTGCCAGTGCAAATTAGAATTGTAACTGACTGTAGAAGGTTAAAATGATTAATTGGAGTACATAGGAGAGTTGGTAATCCAGGGAAAACTTCCTGGAGAAAGTAATATAAAATACATGAGGTGGTCCTTAAAAGATAAGTAGAAATTAGCTACGTTAAGTGGGAAAGCATGGGTAAATGCTAATGAAAATGAGCTTACTGAATTAAAAATAAAGGGCACAAGTGTCCGATGGTTTGGAGTCCTAATTAGGCAGTGGGGAGTTTGTCTTTGAAATGAGGATGTGAAAAGCATAAACAAAATTCTGCAAGACTAAAGCCATGGTTAGGAGTTTGTGCATTGTTTTGAAAACAAAGGGAAGTAACTGAAAGGTTTTGCAGGGAGTGACCTTGTCTGATTTACTTCTGTCTGGGCAGTGTTTTCCTGGTTAAAAACTGAGGAGTGAATTGGAGGAGGGGAAAACCTGGAGAAAAGAAGTTGCCCAGGGAATAATCCAGGGAAAAAACTGAGGCTGCCTAAACCAGGTTAGAAGCAGTGGAGACAGAGAGGCTTGGATTGATTTCAGCAAACATGCAAAATCGAATCAATATGTAATTTAAAAAATATTTTGTCTGTGTGAGGGGAGAAAGGTATGCACTAATGGCGCCTGTTTCTGGCTTAGGTAACCCTTGGACACATCCCTTTGCTGAGAGAGGTCATAGGATTAACAGTTTTTCAATGAAAGTTGGGTTAGCAAGTTTAAATTTAAACCTTGGAGGAAAATGTGCTCAAACTCTCTCATCTTTAGTTTCTTTATCAGTAAAAGGCAATACTAATACTGACCTCTCTCAGATCAATATGTGTTAAATGAAGCAATTTATGTAAAGCTTTGAACCCAGAGTAGGTAATTAATTTTAAAAATGTAATATAAAATCTCTATTTGTTATAAATCTGGTAAATTTGCAGTCTTTCTGCAGAATTATAAAGGACCTGGGTCTACTAATGGCCTTACTGATGATAAGTGTGCCATCTGCAATAGGTTTCTATTACAATTCTTTGCTTTAGTTCAAATTTTTAAATGTAGGTCTTGAGCATTCTTCATATTCTTCTTGTTCGAAGGAAATTGGAATGTCCCACTGTTGAGAATCTTAATATTTCTCCCTGGTCTGGATATTTTCACTAATGAACAGTAATCAGCCAGTAATCAGGTAAGTTATTCATGCCCCAGGTTTCCTTTCATCTCTCTAGCACAGTCAAATAACAAACTGCCAGGCTCACTTTCATCTAATTTTAACCATACAACTTTACTTCATGCCCCAATTTGTGTCTCCTGAATGTGAAATAAACACATATCCAAAATTACGTTAAGTGACCATAATGAATCACAATGTTAGATAACCGGCATTGACCATGTATTGCATGGGAGATGGTGTTCCGTATTTCCATATCTAATCTTTAGAACAACTCCATGAGATAAGCTCTAGTATTAACCCCCTTTTACAGTTGAAGATATTGAGTCACAGGGATAGTAACTTCCCATAATGAATTTCTATTTTGGAAGTGATGTGTCAGTCAGCCCTCAGGGTCCAAAGTCTTAGCAGTTATGCTGCAAGAACGTACTTACTGGCCAGGAGTTTACTAAAATTAAACATCCTCTGTACCCATCACAGAATTTATTGTGTATTACTTCTTCTTTCACTATATATATTCTGTAATGGATTTGTCATTTATTAGTTTCCATTTAACACAGTTATGAATAGTATTGCCTTTCTTATTATTTATAATCATCTTTTAATTCCATGATCATATTTGGTCTTCAAATGACATCGTGAGGAAAAGAGAACCAATTTAAATCCCTCTATTTTCTGGTAAATGCGCTGAGAACCATGAAGAAGATACAATTTATCAGGGAAATACAGCCGGAAGTGCTGATAGCACCTCCCTAGGTTCAGTCATTTACAAGGTCCTTATAAAAGGGGACAACTTTCATCACCAATGAAACATTGGTTAGCATTTCTCAGATTTTCTCGCATTTACAAGTGAGTGAGTGTTTACAACATAATTCATTTTGTATTTTCCCATAACATAAAACAAAAAATATGGTCCTTTACATTTTTGTTGGGCAACTGCCTTGTACTTCCGGGAGCTCTTTCCACGTCCATACGTATTAAAATCCATTGTCCAATATAATACTTTAATATATTTTACCACAGCATGGAGGGTGTTTCCAATTTTTCCTTCTCTCTTAAAAAGCACTAAAGTTCCATGTATGTGGGTCCACATATTTATTCCTGAAAACTTTGTGACTTATCTTCCTAAAAGTGGAAATATTTCACTCCACATTTGACACATTAATGTGGATAGGTGTTAGTAAATCGCCTTCCTGTAGCTACTCTAGTCTATACTTCTATTACAAGTGTATTTTTATGTTCTTCTCAACACATTCACCTGAGCTGGGAGTCATCCCCCTTCTTTATTTAACGTTTGTAAAGGCATGAGTAGAAAATGGTAACTTCTTCCTGGTACAATTTGCAGTCACTGCATTAGGAAGATCGATTGTATTTGCATAACTTTATCACTACCTGTATTTCTTCCTTCATGAATTATCTATGCCTTTCCTCCATTTATATTTGGGGTTAGTTGTTGTATTACTTTCCTGGGGTTTCTGTAACAAAGTAACCACAGAATGAGCGGCTCAAACAACATACATATTTTGTCTCACAATTCTAGAGGCTAGAAATCCAAAATCAACTTGTGGGTGGGGTTGGTTCATTAAGAGGCCTGCAGAGGAATGATCAGATCTGGACCTCTCTTCTGGGATTGTAGATGTCTGTCTTCTCCCTATGTCTCTTCACAGTGTCTTCTATGTGGGAATGTGCCTAATTTTCCCTTGTTATAGAAGCACCAGTCTTACTGGTTTAGAACCCACTCTAAGGACCTTGTTTTACCTTGTTGACTTCTGTAAACACCCATCTCTAAACGATGTTTCATCTCAGGTACCTGGGGTTAGGACTATGATGTAAGAACTTTGGGGAAGAATGCAATTTAATCTATAAGAGTTACTTAATGGATTGATGTATAGAAGCTCCTGTCAAATATGGTTTTTACTTCATTGTCATTATATAGACAAAATTTCCCAAACCTGTTACTAATGTTTAAATTTACCAGACCCCAATTTCTTTCATATATATACATAGATAAATCTTTTCCTTTATGGTATTTAGATTGCTTTTGCACAGGTAGATCATCTCCACTCCAATATTTTTCTTTAAAAGTTTCTCTATGTTTACGAAAATATATTTGTTGTTAGATGCTGCTAAGCTACGGACTTAATTTTGGAATATACTATTTTCTATATTTAGTAAAAGGTAGAAATGTGATTTAGATAATGACTACCAGTTGTTCTAGCAACACTGGGACAACTGTTCCCCCACTCATTTTGGAATGACACTTTTCTGATGTGCCAGATTAATCTGACTGTATGTTTTGAATCTTCTACTCGCTGAAGAATTTGTTGCAGTACCATATCATGGCTTAGTTATTACAACTGCATGCTACACTTTAATATTTCCTAGATTTGCCCCCTATTGTTTTTATCTTTAGTTTTATTGATATATTTTCTGTATTTGTTTCTCCTCAGTAAATTTAGAATCAGCTTGTCAATTTCATAAAAACTCCTACAGGGAATTTAATTGAAACTGCATTTATTTATACACACACACACACACACACACACACACAAACAATAGGGCACCTTCTAATTCCAAACATGGAGTATCTCAGATATCGTTCTAGTGTTTTCACAGGATTTAAGAAATCTCTGCAGTTACTTCACAGAGTTCTTACTCATTTCTTGTTAGATATATTGTTGTGGTTGTGGGTGGATTTTTTTCCATTCAATTGTCTACATGGATATCACAGGGCTTTTATTAAAGCTATTGACTAAGTTGATCTTGATTCCAGATATCATGTTAAACAAACTTATCAATTGCTATAGTTATTCAGTTGATTTGTTTTACTTTTTAAAGTGGTGATATTTTCTTTGAATAATACCAACCATCTTTTTTTCTAATAGTTAGAACTTTTCTTTCTTTTTTTTTTCTTTGCTAATTGTACTGGCTAAGACCACCAAAACAATGTTAAGTAGGAAAAATGATGGCATTCTTGTCTATGGCTTTAAGATAGACAAATTAATTACCAGTATGTTTCATCACTGAGTAAAACGTTTACAAATGTTTGCTGCAATTTCCAAGTGATACCATTTTCCTTCAGGCCACCATTTCAATAAAAATTTTACTGGGTTATAACATTCATGTGGAAAAAAATGCACAATTCCAAGAGCACCCTTCATAGACTATCACAAAGTAAATATACAAAACTTTTACAAATGGAAAAGGCATCTTAGAAGCTTTTCTTTGACCTCACCCATTTATTACCTTCACTTTCCTCCCCAACTGTAACCAATATTCTGACAAATACTGCTTTATAATCACTTGCTTCTGTTTGAAATCTAGGAAAAGGGAATCACTGATTATGTCTTCTTTTGTGTTGGATTTGTTTTATACAACATGACATTTGTGAAGCTATTTCACACTGTGTAGAGAAATAACTTGTTAATTATTATCACTGCTTAATGTAGAAGTGAATAATTATACTTCAATGCATCTATTGTTGATATCCATGATTATTTTATATGTGTATGTCTACACTGGAATCAATGCCCATTTCCTTCAAGGGTTGTATGTGCTTTGTGAAATATTATATAAAATTTTGTCTTTTCCTAACTGTGTGGAAATTTTTCTAGGGAGAGTGTTCATATCTTCATAAGAGTATTAAAAATGTGGATAACCCAGAAAAGTATAAGAACCACAGCTTGTGAGCAAAATTCAGGCAAAGTTACCTAAGTTACCTATAAATTTTCCTGACTATTCCCTAAAGATAGTATCCCTCTATCAATTAGTCATATGTGTATGTGTGTATGTGTATATATGTATATATGGCTAATATATATGTATTGTTTTCTTTCATTTCAGCTTTGGAAAATATTGCTGTCTCTTTGGAAGAACACCAGATGAACTCAATGTCTTTTATTTAGGACTATGTTGTCGTTGAGAAGAAAGGAGGTTATTTCTTAAAAAAAATCACATCCAGGGTGGGAAGAGGATGAAGAGGCTAAAAAGCGGGTCAAATTTATGGTGATGGAAGGAGAATGGACTTCAGGTGGTGAGCATACAATAGAGTATACAG